>JAJJBR010000888.1:50426-85184 GCA_022817965.1 Solanum lycopersicoides
GATTCCTCCATCTATGGACACTTATCCAATTTCCGCCGATATGCGTCAAACACACAACTCTCTGAAACAAAACTACAGTTGCTAGGACGGTGAAGGTCCTAGCCGTCGACTGACCTAGAACAGCTAGCGAGAAACAGACCAACTGCACTCCCCCTGCTGAGAAGCGCAAGCGAGGGGAAGGGAGGGCTCCCTTGTGCGAAATCTTCTGCTGACAGAGTCGAGTAGTAAAATCATCATTCTCAATCAAGAATCCAAATGCTAGTGGATACAGTATTGCGAGCATCGCAATTCATGAAGCTCTCAATAAGTCTAAAGTTATTATGGGAGACTTGCAAGATGTAAAGGTTATAATGTTTAAACGTAAGGGAAGTTCTAAGTTCATGACCTAGAGGCGAATTAGTTATATGAATAATGATAACGAATAGATATAAGAGATTGCCAGTAACAAAAGACGGCAAAGTTCGGTTACTGGAGAGTTCCTATGTTTAGCAACGACGTCCGAACCAAGTTAATTTGTGGTCAGGATTCTGAAATTCACCAGTTGTTGGAAAGACAGTATGTTCCGTCTAGATAAGAACTAAAGTATGCATATATACTACTTGAGCGAGCCAGCCTTGCGAATAAAAGCTTTAGTATCTTGATTTTGTATAACTCATTGCTTATATGTATTACATACTCATGCTCCCAAGAATATTCAAAAAGAGACCTATATAGCAAGAAGAATACTGATTTTTAACTAAATATGCGATGCTCTTTGAAGTGTAGTTCTCCAATGACAACAATAACAAGTCATTCAGTCCAAGCTATAACCATCATTCTCTCTTTCACAACAATCGCGAGAGACTAAAGGTTAGTATTGTAGACCAAACTATACGATATGATGCGACATACTCTTTCCATAGTAATCAAAAAGATACATACTGTTGTAGAGCTACTCCGCGTTTTTAGTTTAAATCCAGGAGTGTTCAAGAGACGACTAGTGTAACGATCTTCTGACGTCTTACGTTTAAACCATATATCAAAACGACATGCTAGCCGTGATAGTACTTGCTGACTCATACCAATTGAGGAGTCTGATAATACTGTAACATTATCTTACACCATTAACTATCAGCTACGAGATTAGTGAACATATTGAGGGCACTCCTCCATGCGCTCTCACAAATGAAGCTCATAGGATCTCCGCCTTATTTAAGCGAGACTACGATCCTTCTCCATGAAAGCCTCCTAAAACAGAAAAATGCAAGTCCATACTGCTAAAAGCAAGGCGCCCCTCCAAGGATCACCACGGATCCCATTTGAGAGAGTACAGCCTAATAATTAATCCAGTAATGGAAAAACTCGCGCCCTCTCAATCTCCCCTGTTCCTACGCGCACCTCTCAGCTACCTAAGCAAATTCATGACGGGGTCCCACTTGAAAATAGACTGTAGAAATTAAAAAATAGCCTTAACTCTGCACCGCAAATCAGGATGTGGAACAAAAAAAAGAAGCATCAAGCGCTGAGCAGACACAGCTTCCAACAATCCCAACTAATCCAACCATATGAAATTCCCAATACAAATTTAGCTCCATTCGAATAATTATCCCAGGAGCGAACAGTTCCAGGAAAAAAAAATAAAAACAAAATTTAACCCTAAAACAAATCTCCATTTTCATAAGGTATTACACAAAACGTTTACGACCGCCCAAGCTCTTAGCGTAGCACAGAAGAAGAAGCAAAACATGCTCTCTCTTGATAGCCTGCCATCTGCAGTCTTCTAAGAAATTAAAAATGAAACCACAAGTGCAAATAGGACATTAAATCCAACTCAAAGCTTACAAAATACCTCAACAGCGCCTCCCCACAATTCTCTGCAACAACTTTTATATTGTTGCCAAAAGTATTTTTGCAACAATATCAACAAAAATAATTGTTGGGAATGCCTTTTCTTGTAATGTATATATAAGATCAAAGTTTTATAGTTTTTTATCATTTCATCATGCATGTATGTGGTCATGTTTGTTTATTTATGCAGGTTTATTTTCAACTATTCCTTCCTATCATATTCATAATTAAATTAAATTCATATTAGTTTATTATAAACTAGAGTATCGTTATCATGTTTTCCGGTCACTACTAGCATCGTACTTTAGCGGATAATTACTGCTTATCAGCGCCTCAACCTTGTGTACTCCCCTAAGGGCATCCCTCGCCTACCGATTTCCACTGTGGGATGGCATAGTCTAGCAGTTTTCTCCCTGTTTTCGTTTACTAGCAACCTAGAATCATGATTCAAATATTTCTAGTATATAATAACTAACATAAATTTAATCAATCATATATATGATATTTAGGAATATATGAAATTAGTTCTGCATATCTATTAAACAATATACCTTTGCCTCTTGATTTGCCATGCTATCTGAAATATCTGATTGGATTTCAGATTTTTCCATATTTTAACTTAGTTTATATCTTTTATTTGAGAGAGTTGAGAGAGTTTTTTAATTGAGAGTTTATTAACTTAGGTGTTGCCTGCCTTTCATTTATAATTTTGCAACTCTTATATAGACTATCCTAATGCTGCACATCAGTGCGCCTACTATTTTACTTTACGACTTTTTACATAAGTTGCCTACTTTACTACTATTTACTTTAAGACTAAATGGCCTGACTATTTATACTTTTGGCCAAAAAACAAAACTTTTTCTATCTACTTTACATCTATTCCTATACTAAAAGACAAAAACATATATTTATCTTATCTTACTTTTCAATTTTGTCAAAAAGAGAACAGGTTCTCTTTTTTCCCTGTCGTCCATTATAAATGCTTTTTTCTTTTCTTTGTATACCACTATCTTGATTTTTCTTCATCTCTATCTCTTTGCTTTTATTCCAAATCAACATCTGAAATAATATTTTCTTCACCGTTACATTTTGTACATCTGTGGTCAGGATATTTATGTCCAATAAGCTTGCAATATCTGATTAATAAATCTTCTGATATAAATTGTTTCTTCAATGCTCTTGTAGTTGGTTGTTCTTCTGGTTTTAATAAAGATAAAATCCATCTCTGAACTTCATCCATATCTGCTCTTCGTAGTTCTCTTGAATTTGAATATATCATGACTTGATCTCTTGCGTAATAACTCCATATGGCATTTTCATTTAAATAATTATTTGTTAGCTCTTGAATAATAGTTGATATACCAATTATTCTTTTATTGGCATAAAAACTAGGTATTTCTATCTTTGGTATTTCGTCTTGGTGTCCAATATCTTCTGGTATAATAATGTCTTTTGTCAATCCTATTTTAATAACTTGTATCGGAAATTTTATCTCTTCGTATAATATCTCTGCTGGTGCTGTATAAAACTTGATCTAAAATAAGTTTCCTTTTGTAACTCTTTTATAAACAATAAATGCTTTATGTAGTTCTGATATTCCGCTTATCTCTTCTCCATCGTATGTATATACGGTACTTAGTAGTCCATAACTATAACATGTTTTAACTAAATTTGCACTAATTTTTGGTTGTGCATAAGTATGTTGTATCCCTGTAATTTTTGGGTTATATAGTCTTCGTTTGGATTTTTGGTTTGAGTGGATCTGGGGTTAAGGTTTAAGTATGTTTGGATTTTATATATATTTTCAATGTAAGATTGTGTAATGTAGTTATATCTCTTTTTCTCACTTTGTATACTAATTGCATATGTAGAAGTTTGGGGTTCTGCTGGTATTTGTTTTGATGTATTTTGGATAAATGGTTTTACAAATAACTGGTTTAGGTATGTATTTTTTGGTTTTTCATTAACTCTTCTACTTGTACCTGCAGCTGTATTTAAACAAACATTATGGGTTTTAGGGAGTTTCCCATCGTCTCCTTTTATCTCTAGATTTATCGTCTTCCGATCGACGTAGCTCCGCATTTTTATAGTCATGCTGCTGACTTATATTAGCTTTAGACTTCAGATTATCTTCATTAGTCTTTAGCTTTTGTATCTCATTGTCCATACTATCCACTTTAGTACAAAGTGTAGTAATGGCTTTGAGTAGCTTTTCAATTGTATCTTCTTCTTTGTTCTCAGTCTGAGTAGCTTTGTCTTGATAAGTAGTCTGCAACAACATTCTTGTCAGTTTTTATTACTTCAATTGTAAATATAAAGTTTAAGATATTTAATACCAATCTTCTTATTTCTTTCGTTGTCACTGAATCTTGTATTTTTCTGGTTAGCCACCATTTTACTTGTGTATTATCTGTTCTTACAATGAATTTGTTATATACAATATATGGTTCAAATGCTAATAAACATTTATATACTGAAAATAATTCTTTCCTATTTATTTTCCATTTTATTTTCGTATTTGTATATGTTCCTAAATAATATCTACAATGATATTCTATATTGTTGTCATCATATTTATATTTTAATACTCCTCCATAACTCTTTTCACTTGCATCAGTTTCTACTATATAAATAAATTTTTTATTTTCATCTGGAAAATATAATTTTGGTAATGTTTTACATAATAATTTTATCTTTTGTATTTGTGCTTGATCTTTATTATCAAACTGATGTTCTATATCTTCTTTAATTTTTGTTGTAATGGTTTTAAGTTTTCTGCTAATTTCGGTATATATTCTCTTACTTGATTAACTAGTCCTAAGAATGATTGTAATTTCTTTTTTGTATCTAATTGTTCATTCGAAGTTATTATTTTTTGTACTATATGCGTTTGCATTTTTATTCCATTTTAATCGATTTGTATTCCTAAGAATTCTATTTGTTTTTTTATTATTTCTGCTTTCTTTTTGCTTAAACTTATACCTGAATGTTCTATTATATGTATAAATATTTCTAATAATCTTATGTGTTCATCTTGTGTTTTAGAATATAATAGTATATCATCAATATATACTACACAATTTTCTAGTTGTTTAAAATAGTTGTCCATAAAATGTTGATATCTATCTGGTGCATTTTTATATTCAAATGGTAATACATTCCATTCATAAAATCCTTGCGGTACTGTGAATGCTGTTAGTTTTTTAGATTCTTCTTCTAACTTTAAGTGATAAAATTCTGATTTACAAACAAATTTACTAAAATAATTATATCCTTGTATTTGTCTTATCTTTAGTATTTTATTTGGTATTGGGTAATTGTATGTTTTAGTTTTAGCATTTAAATTTCTATAGTCAATAACCATCCTACTTTTTCCTTTTTTTTGTTCACTATATTTATTTACAATAAATGTCGGGCTTGTATGTTTACTATTACTTTTTTGTATATATTTTTTCTCTAGTAATTCATTTATATATGGTTTAAATTCAGTTAAATCATTAAAATTATATTTTAATACTTTTTGTGTTATTATACTATTTTCATCAATCAGTTCAATGTTAACTTTTGTTTTATGTTTTTCTCATCCTTGTAAAGGATCTTCGTTATATAATAATTCTAATTTTTCTTGGAGTATTTTTACTTTATCTATAGAGAATATAATTAATTCTATTCTAGGGTCTTCTTCTTTTATATTTTCTAATTTTTGTGTAATTTTTTCACTGTCTTTAATCCATTCTGTTGTTTTTCTTCTTTTGTTACCTACTCTTTTTGCTCCTATCTTTTGTTTACATGGTGTTGTGAACCACCAGTGTGTTTTAGTTATTATATGTGGATATAGTTTATCTAAAAATGGCATTCCTAATAACATATCCTTTGTTGTTAATTCAAAATTATATATTTCTTCTATAGTTAATATTTTATCCCATAATTGTATTTTTATATTTTTTGCCTTGTATGTGATCATACTTTCTTCATTATTAAATCCTATTACTACTATTGGTGTTTTTAATTTTTCTCATTTTTCTTCTGGTAAACAATTGTATTTACATATATTAGCTTCTGCTCCTGTATCTATCATTGGTGTATAATATTTGTTATAGTATCCTTGTATTATTATCTTTGCAAGTATATATATTTTCATTTTTTAATCATATTAAAGTTCTTTTTATTATTATCTTCTTATTTTCATAATTTATTGTTAATTGCTTATCTTCTAGATTATATGGTTTTACTTGTTCTAACCATTTTATCCCTAATGTTATATTTTCATTTCCTTGATATATTTTGAATTTTATTATTATTGGTATTCCTCCAATTATTACTTCTTGTTCTGTTGTTTCTTCAATATTTACTAATACTTTTGGTAATTCTGGACATGAGTGTTCTGTAGTTATTATTTTATCTTCCATTACTAACTCTCTTGTAATATAGTTTTCTTCTTGTCCTGTATCTATTAATATTAAATATTTTTTTTGCTCCATTATTCCTGTTATATAATAATGGTGTGGTTTTATCTCTTCTTCTATTAGTTTTTGTGGAATTATATTTATTCTTTTTGAACTATTTGAAGTACTCATTCTTGATGATGTTTGTGGTATATCATAATTTTTATTTATTCTTTTTGATGTACTTAATCTTTCTTGTACTATTTCTAAATCTTCTTCTATATCAATTTCATTATAACTATAGTCATTATTATCTATAACCGTAACTATCTTTTCAAAGGGGTTTCTATTTTTATTTTATTATTTTATTTTTTGCTGTTATTTTATGTTTTGTTGTTAAAACATATAAATTTTTACATCTAGCTGTAAATATTTTACTTCAGGTGCTAGTTCTATTCCTGACATTTTCCAATATAATACTAATGATTTATCTATATTTCTGTCATTAATTGCTACTGAGTAGTTAACACTTATTATAAATTAAATTTTTGGTATATTAAATTACCTTTTACTGCACTTATTATACTTTTTTCTATGGGTTGTATAATTCTATCATCTGCTAAATATATTTCTATAGGTGTATCTATTCCTTCTCTAAAACATGCTTTTATTAATATTTCAGTTCCTCCTAAATGTACATATTTAATTGGGTTTTTTGCATTTATCTCTTGTATTTCTTTATTGATTATTCTCTTATTTATTATTGGTATTTTAGTTTTTCCTTTAGTATACTTACAATCTATGATATGTTCTCTTTGACTTACTACATAATATTCTTCTTTTTGTCTTTTAAACCAATTTTTCATTTTTGGTACTTCTAATATTTTTTCTACACTTAGATCTAATTCTTTTCCTTTTATTTGTTCAAATATAATATTATCATTTTGTTCTAAAGATTCTTCATCTTGACATTCTTTTTTGTTTATTATTTGTATATCTGCTTCAGTCATTTTTCATATTGTAGAATTCATTATCTGATTCTAATTCTATATCATTATCTATTTCATTTTCTGATATTTCATATATGATATCTTCACTTTCTAAATCATAATCGACATATTCTATTTGTGTATATTTTTCATTTTCCATAATTATTTCTGATATCTGTTTTTTCTTTGGATTTTTAGGTAATTTACAATCTTTAGCTATATGTCCTAGTTTTTCACAATTATAGCAAGTACATTCCGTCAATTTTCTTTTTGGTCTATATTGTCTTTTAGTTTTATAATTTTTTACGTAATATTTCTTTCTTGGTTTTTTATATTTATACGTTGATCTATATTTTTTATAATTTTTATTTCTATTATACTTCTTTTTATATTATCTATCTGTACAACCAAATTGAGGTGCTATTTTGTTTTTGCAACATGCTAAGTTTTTTATTAATACTTTTTCCATTTTTATGTCTTCTTTATGTTTTTCACATAATTCAATAAACCATCTTTGCAAGAATTTCATTCTAGCTCCTAAAGTATCTGTTAATTCTGCTTCATTCCAACTTTTTATTATTTTTGAACTAAAGGGTTCTGGTAATTTTGTAAAATATAGTTTTCTTATTTCCTTACCTTCTTTCATGTTATATGTTCCTTTATAATAATATTCTCTAAATGCACATGTATATTCATCTATATAACACATATTACATATTGCGAATTTTGCCAGTAAATTTATATTTATAACTTTTTCTTTATTTTGTTTTTCTACTTCTGTTGTCATACTACTAAATTCATTTCTTATAGCTATTTCGTATTTATTTAATATTTCCATAGATGTTATAGCTGTTTCTCCATTAAATTTTTTATTATTTCTTAAAGTCTTTATACTTTCTTCCGTTAAATTTTGTAACCATAATTTTACTGTTCCTATAAGTGTTCTTTCTATATATCCTGGTGTTTCTGTCATTCCTATTTTGTTTTCTATTAATTGTTTCGATATATATCCCATCCATAATTGAATTATTTTATTTATATCTGCTACACAATCTAAATCTAAAAATTTATGTTGTTCAATTGTTGATTTAGGTGTCCATTTATTTAATCTTTTATTCCATAAAGTTTTTTCTCTATCATATTTTTCATAATTTGCATTATAATATGTTGGATTTAAATATTTTGGATTTTTACTCCTGATGTACTAGGTTTTTCATTCATGTCTGTATCTCCCATATTTACTTTTACATTTTTTATATTATCTATATTTTCTAGCATTTCTGTATATGTTTCACTTATCTCTGAATGATGTTCTTCTAAATCATCATTAATATCATCAATTCTAATTTCTGATAGGTTAGGTAAATTATCTTGGTTATTTTCTTCTAATTGTTGTACTTGTTTTTTCGCTTGTTGTTTTATTTTCTCAATTTCCAGTTTTCTATCTATTTCTTCATTTTCTTTTGTTATTCTCACCATAGCAGTTAAACTATCTTCTAATTTTACCGTTTCCTTTTCTAACATTAAACTTAAATTATCACCTATTTTCTTATATCTTCTTCCTAGATTAGAAAATATTATCTTTATTTTTAATCCTTCATAGTTTTCAAATATTTTTTCATCTATTGCATATTTTTCTTTATTCATTTATAAATTATGTTGTAGTTTATATTCTAGATTATTTATTTGTATTTCTAGATATAAAATAGTCTTTCTTTGTGCTATTATAGATTTTTTACACTCCTGCAAATATATTACTATTAAGTCTATTTTGTCTATATCTTAATTCTTTTCTTTTTGCCATAATTATTTTATTAAGTTTTTGTCTATATTCGTCATTCATTGTAATTTTAAATATTTGATATATTTATATTCTTTTTTAAAAATAATATCTATTAATCTTTCTAATTCTTAGTTGTTGGTTTTTATAATATTTAGTTGTTTATATTCTAGATATAATTTATTTAATTTTCTCCTTATTTTTCTTATTTTTTTACTAATATGTTTCTTTTTATCCATATGAAGGGATTATAATCCCCTATTATCTATAGATCATTTATACAGTGATCAAACAACACTATACCATAGCGACTTGTTGACTCTAAGCACATTGTGCATTCTCTAGTTCATCTTTAACAGACTTCTTATAAATCATGCTAGCAATAAACCAGAGATAAACTTATGCAAGTTAGAGTAGTTAACCATCAGAGGCAATTCATTAAGGTTCACAAAATCCGAATATCCTTAATTTTTAAGGCAGAGTGCATTTCCAGAGTATGAATGTAAGTTCTAAACAGATCCAGAGACCCACATACAAGAAAAGATTATATTTATCACCACCATAATTTTTAAATCAATGAAATAAGGACATATATTTAATTTGTATGCTAAGTCGAGTGACTTGCATGCCATCACCAAATTCTTCGTTAACAATATCCTTGATACTCTCACCAAAGTGCATGACAGCCTCATTCAATCTTGTTGAAGGAACACAATAATCAAATTAAGTATGAAAGCAACAACTTAAAAGCTTTGAAAAAAGCTTTGCCCAGTAGATCTGGCTTACAACTTCAAAACTTAAGCACTACTATATTCTATTACCTAAATAATCTAAGGATGTCACAGGAACAATAAGATGGTAATCTAGAATCTCTTCCACATTCTGTTCCTTCGGTGTTTTCCTGTGCCCTCGTATATACACTTATAACACTTTATGTGATTCGGGGGAAGGCTGATTAGGGTATAAAGATAGTGGGTACACCAATTAACATCTATACTAATCTTTTAAGTTTCTTTGTACATTCCAAGAAAAGATGTATAGCGCGGGCACAAAATTTTGAGTGCACATGCACCATTTCTTATATATTCAATCTGCTTCTGGCTACTCGACATGTAGATGTTATACAATAATGTTTTACTTTCTATCAAGGAGAATAACTTTCCTCCAGTGTCTACATAAGAATTTTCAATTTTCCGAATCCCACATCCTCCTCTAAGTATATCAAATACTGTACACTATAGCAAGATCAAAGATTTTGAGAATATGAAAAATCAAGACACAATAAAGTGGACCACTTTACAGAATGGTTTGTCGAATCAAGTTAATATGAATTTCAAATATTTTGAACTCTAGTCTAGGTGTATTGTTAGAATCTGTGCGTCCACTATCAGTCAATGGACCAGGTCCCTTGACTCACTCAAAATATGAACAACTGTAAATAAAGGCAGAATATCAACACCAGCAGTTTACGTGGAAACCTCCTTGCTCAAGGGAGTAAAACCACGACCTGTCTCACAGGATTTCCAAAACCGTTTCACTAGTCTTCACAAGCAAAAGTAAACCGGTTACACAAAATGTGAGAAAAAGTTTTTAATCTCACAGACAAGCAATAGCTCTATTGCTTGATGAGCCTAAGTAGATGTTACTCTACCCACTAAGCTATCACTCTAGACAACTTAGAATTTTCTAAGCAATCTCAAAGACTGCCCACTAAATCACTAACCTACTAATGATTTAGAATTTCAAATCAAACAACTATCTGATTCCTTTATAAATGGAGGAACAGATTTACAATTTATGTGCAGAAGAAATAATCCTAAGACAACTAAGCTTCCAGCTCTTTCAGATTTGAGTTGATCTTGAGGATGTTTCTTCACTCCTTTGTAAGCCTTTGCAAGAGTTCTTGATATCTTTTTTAAGTTGCAAAAACTCATTGTGAATATAGGGATGTTTTTTTTTATATGTAGAAAGGTCACAAAACGTAAAACAATCCCATTGGCTGAGGTTTCTGCCGCGTCTGCCACTTCTGCCACTGTTGGAGACTGTGCACCAACTTTTTGTACTTTCTCCAGCTGGCAGCCAAAACGCATATTGAGCCAAGAACCAGGTCCCTTCATAAGGTCCCTGAGTTTGTCAAATCATCAAAACTACAAATAACATTTCCCCCCTTTTTGATGATGACAAACAATACACCAGTGTCTACATGTTCTTCCATTTTTCCTTCCCCTTGTCGATAAAGCCCTGACAGTTGCATATACATTTGCACAATGAATCTGGTCTCTTCACAAGGTCTCTGAGTTTGTCAAATCATCAAAACTCCAAATAACATTTTCCCCCTTTTTGATGATGACAAACAATACACCAATGCCTGCATTTCTTCCCCCTGTCGAGTAGACATACTCCTTAGTTTCCTACACAATGGACCAGGTACCTTTACAAGGTCCTTCAGTTACACTGGTACCTGCACCTGAGTTACACTGGTACCTGCATGTTTTTCTTCCCCCTGTCGCTTTTTCTTTCTTCCCCCCTTGTCTTCTTACCAACCTAAGCATCATCTGAAGACCCCCCAATTTATTCCCCCTTTTGGCATCATAAAAAAGTAGTGCAGTAAACCAACACAAGAAGTAAGATTGATAAGTAAGATCACAGTCAAGGACAACACCAACATAGTTAATAAGACAAAAAGCAACAGACTTTAGCCACAACAAAACAGGATTTCATTTCATGAGCATAACAAATCAGCATTCAATACATTTAAGTTAAACTGAAAACTGAGAACCCCGATTACTGTCCACACAAAGAAAAGACACAGGAAGGACTATGAGGAGGGAGGTAGATGAGAGAGGGAGTTGCCAATAGCTCATCAGTCTGCTTTTCTTGCTTCTGGAAAGCCTCAGTACCAGGTCCCTCTGTTTGCGCTTTGATCAGGTCTACTTTTAACAGAGCAATTTCAGCCTCCTTGTTGCTCACTAGCACAGTCATCGCATCCAATTCATGTTTCAATTGGTCCAACTCCTTGATCAACTGAGAAACTTTACTAAGTGGATTTCTTTTCCTTTCAATACACTCACATGATGAATAGATCAGTTGCAGAAGCCACAATTTTTTAATTTTTTTTTAACAACCTTCTTTCCTGCAGAAGTCTAAGTTTTCTTTTGCTTTTACCCTTACTCACTTTCTTAGACGACTTGTCCCTTTTATCAACAGAAGCTGCTTCAGAATAGATGTAAGAAGACACTAGATCTATCTCATTTAGAGAATCTAGCATTTTCTTTGAAGAAGAAGAGGTTTGAGACATGATTGTTTGAAAGAAAATACTTAAATGCTAGAGAGAGATAGAGAGATTGAGAGGGTTTTGATGTTAGACTTAGAGAGCAAAGTTGGAATGTAATAAGATGGAGTGTAGAAAAGGCACTATAAAAAGAACTTGAAAAGGTGTGTCAGGTCCCTAGATATACACATCGCTTGGATTAGAGGCGATGGGACAACAGTCAGAAGGACCGATGACTGACACGTGACAATATGGATGGTTCTCATTTGACAGTTTAAAACAAATGTAAAGAGTGCTAACCTTGGGAAGGACCAGGTCCTCAACTGCAGATGAAATACAATTCCTCAATGGTTCTGTCCATTCTCTGCTCCTGTGCTTTCCATGGGTGTATACCTGCATTTAGGTACAAAGATGATCTTGCTTAACAATGCATTACAAATTTTGTGGATACCTGCCCTTCAGATCTTAGCCAAAATAAGAGTTAGAGGCTTCTTGACGAGAAATTTGTTCAGTAGAGAAGAGCTCACATGACCTAGTCTCATGTACCGAAAGTCAGCACTCTCACTTTTGAGCACTTAGGCATGTGATATCATCTCCGTGAGTTATTTCTAGTTCTGCCGCATACATGTTTTTCCTTCTTCTGGCAGTCAAAATCGCCCTCTTTTTGCCATTGCCAAAAAATTTGACACCTCCTCCTTGAAGTGCCTTGAGTGAAAGGAAGTTTTTTGGTATTTCCAGTCATGTGCTTTGAGCAGCCACTATCCATGTACCAACACGTGCTGCTACTTCCTTCACTCACCTGCAACAACATTAGTTTTTAGATTTGGGAACCCACTTCAATCTGAGTTCCCAATAAGCTGACAAAGGTGTAATGAGAGTGTTTTTTGACCAGTGTGGCAACTTTGTCTTCTTCAAGTTTGAGATCCTACGAACTGGAGCAGGTCCTCTGTTTCTAGCAGTTTCTTGTGTAGGCTTTTTGCCAGTAGGACCTGGTCCCTTTAGCTGAGTCCTTTTCTGCTTAGAATAGACAAAGAAATTTTCTCGTGAAGCTTTCCAGGCAGGACAATCTCCTTTCATATGGCCATTTCGACCACAGTGAAGACACAGTAAATTGTCTGAGACAAACACATATTTGATGTGGGGGTTGTAAGGAGGAGTAATGTTCAAACTTCCTAACCCCCTTTTGTTATAGTTGCTTTGACTTGTAACATTTGATAGCAGTTTGGTGGAGCTGGTCCATTTTAAGGATACTTGAAGTTCCTCCTTAAGACGGACCAGGTCCTTCTCCATCTAATCATTTCTTTCCAGGGCTAAGGCAAGTCTGGTTTCAGCCGTGTTTAGGTTGTTTTCTAACTCTGCCTGCAGATTAGTAGCTTCCCCCTTCCTTTTACCAGATTTCTCAATCATCAAATCCAATTGCTCTTTAAGTTCCAGTTTTTCAGATTCAAGAACCATCATTTGTTCCTCAAGAACAGACATCTGAACTACCATTACTTCCTTTTCTTCATTTAAACCATCAAGACTACTGTTCATAGAGTCCCTTTCAGTAGTTAACTCTATAACAGAGTCAATCAAGACATTTGCTAACGTTCTCAACCTTTTAATAGAGTACGTATTCAAGTTTTGCTTAAAGTCAAGAAGAGTTACATTATCTTCATCATCGTCCTCATCTGACTTAGCCGTGAGAGCAAACATCCCATTGAATACATTAGCCTCGTCTTGAATCACCAGCATTGATGCATCTTTGGGACAATTTGAATCTTCTGACTCGCTTGAAGAGTCTCCCCATGCAGCAAGAGCTTTCTTCACTGCATAGTCAGCTGCAGCTTTTCTGGCACATTTGTCAGGTACCAGGTCCCTTCGTTTGTCCCTTTCACCTCTTGTCCTTTGATACTCCTTGTTTTCAGCTTTGAGCATCGGACAATACCTTATAAAGTGGCCAGCCTTTCCACATTTGTGACACGAGTCACTAGCAGTTGCAGCTCGAGGAGGGTTTCCTCCTTTTCTAAAACCTTTGTTTTTTCTTATAATCTTTTGAAATCTCCTGGTAAGGTATGCCATATCATCATCTTCACTGGAATCTTCTTCAGGCTTGAGTTTTAGCATTAGAGACTTATCCTTCTTGGCTTCCTTCTTCAACAAATCATGACTTCGGTTCATTTCATGTGTTTTGAGATTCCCAATAAGAGCATCCATGGTTAAGACTTTCAAATCCTTGGCTTCGGTAATAGCATTTACCTTGCTTTCCCAGGACTTTGGAAGAATTCGAAGAACTTTTCTAACTTGCTTACTCATACTGATGGGTTCCCCAAGGCTCCGTAGCTCATTTGTGATGGAAGAGAGTTTTGTATACATGTCATGAATGGTTTCACCTTCTCTCATTTTGAAGTTTTCATATTGAGAGGTAAGCATGTCTATCTTTGACTCCTTTACTTGTTCAGTCCCTTCATGGGCAGTCCTTAAGCAATCCCAGATCTCCTTTGCAGATTCACAAGCGGAGACACGATTAAACTCTTCAGCACCTATACCACAGACAAGCAACTTCTTTGCTTTGTAGCCCTTTTCAATTTTCTTTCTATCACCTTCACTGTATTGTTGCCGAGTCTTTGGAACGAATTGAGTAATCTCACCTTCTTTTACTTCAGATGTTGGGATAAATGGTCCATCCAATATAATATCCCATAACTCACTATCTTCAGCCATGAGAAAATCATGCATCCTTGTTTTCCACCAGCTATAGAACTGGCCATTGAATTGAGATGGTCGAATTGAAGATTGACCTTCTTCTAGATTAAGTGGAGCAACCATTCTAATGCAGGAACCACTCTCTTGGTGTTAACCAGCTAGAGAGAACCTTCTCAGATATCACTTGTTAGAATCTGTGCGTCCACTATCAGTCAATGGACCAGGTCCCTTGACTCACTCAAAATATGAACAACTGTAAATAAAGGCAGAATATCAACACCAGCAGTTTACGTGGAAACCTCCTTGCTCAAGGGAGTAAAACCACGACCTGTCTCACAGGATTTCCAAAACCGTTTCACTAGTCTTCACAAGATAAAGTAAACCGGTTACACAAAATGTGAGAAAAAGTTTTTAATCTCACAGACAAGCAATAGCTCTATTGCTTGATGAGCCTAAGTAGATGTTACTCTACCCACTAAGCTATCACTCTAGACAACTTAGGATTTTCTAAGCAATCTCAAAGACTGCCCACTAAATCACTAACCTACTAATGATTTAGAATTTCAAATCAAACAACTATCTGATTCCTTTATAAATGGAGGAACAGATTTACAATTTATGTGCAGAAGAAATAATCCTAAGACAACTAAGCTTCCAGCTCTTTCAGATTTGAGTTGATCTTGAGGATGTTTCTTCACTCCTTTTGTAAGCCTTTGCAAGAGTTCTTGATATCTTTTTCAAGTTGCAAAAACTCATTGTGAATATAGGGATTTTTTTTATGTAGAAAGGTCACAAAACGTAAAACAATCCCATTGGCTGAGGTTTCTGCCGCGTCTGCCACTTCCGCCACTGTCGGAGACTGTGCACCAACTTTTTGTACTTTCTCCAGCTGGCAGCCAAAACGCATATTGAGCCAAGAACCAGGTCCCTTCATAAGGTCCCTGAGTTTGTCAAATCATCAAAACTACAAATAACATGTATCAACTACCATACACCACAACAAGATAAAAGCTTTTCAGCAACAAAGGCAAAAATTCTAGAAAAAGATCAAATGTTCACCTCTATAATCAAGATATCAACAATTTCCAGTTTTTCCAATTGCACATCTTTTTCTAGCTCTATTAACTACTACCATACACCATAAAGATCAAAGTTTTATATAAAATCAAGAAATGGGTGAAGTGGTCATCTTTAAATACTGGGGTCTTGAATCAACTCATATTCCACTATCTACATCTTTCTCTTGCTCTATGAACTACCAAACACCATAAAGATCATCTTTACATAATAAATACATATATAGACCATAAAATAGGTGAAGTAGTCACCTATAAAATAGTGAGTCTTGAATCAACTTAATAAAAAAACTCCAATTTTTCCTATTCCACTATCCACGACTTGTTGAAAAGTCACGCATTTGATAAAAAAGGATCGGTGATCTCCTTATATGAACTTGGAGCAATACTTCCCTTGCCAGCTATAATAAAAAAGTCCATTTAAGTTCATCATAACATAAATCCACGTTTCTTACTAGTAATATAGAAGATAGTACAAACCAAAAGAAGAAGTCTTAGAACCAACAACCTTTGTGTGTAGTGATGGAGGTACGTAAAAGAAACTCTGCAACATCACAAATGATATAATCTAAGTTAATAGAGAGACAAACACTAACTTATGTATATTAAGTTAAAAATTGGAAAGAGTTGTCAAACTAGAAGAACTGGAAAGCATCGACTGGCCTCAGCCTCATAAGAGGATATCAAGAACAAAGATACTACAACAAGTAACAAGTGGTATCAATTATACTTCAATTCATGTTGATAAACTACTTCTTCGGAAAATGGGTACACAAAACACACTTATTTGTTTTTAACTATGTAACTAACTCATATCCAATTGCAAGGTGGCCGTCAACTAGTTTTTATATAGTACTAGTAATAATAGTTCTTTTTCTTAGCTTCTTAAGAAAAAAGGACAGTGGAATTAATAAAGGGATGTTACTATTGAAGCATGGGTTGAAGGAGCATCTCCATAAGATTAAGAAAAGAATAGACAATCAAGAAAGAAAACTATTGCTCATCATCAAACTTAGATGTGCTCACTATAGCAACTACCAATGCATATCTTTGATCATGATAAAACGAAGTATCACACATTTCACTCAATGAAAACACGAAAAACTGAAATAGGTACGGTTTAAATGCATTACTCCCTTTACCCGTCCCAATTTCCATTGCATAGTTTAGATTCCGAGAGTCAAACTAAAAAATTAGTCTATAAATTTCAGCATAAAATATTTACGATTTGGTTTTCGAAGTTAAAACATCTTTCTCGTTAAACCACTTAAATTAAAACTATGTCATATAAATTAAATCAAAGTAAGTATAAAGCAATATAAATACTTAAAGAGGATAGAGAAACATCAATTATGGCCTACAAATGGATATATATGAGCACATTGGTTTCACTAATGGACTGAATTATTAATACAGAGCACATGATCTGTAAGTTTCTACATTTAGTATCTATGATAAAGTTACAAATAGCTACTCACTTCATAATTGATTCGTCATATTCTTGAAATGCAAAAACTGGGAACTGACAACACCATGGACAGGGGCAAAAATAGAAGTACCACTTAAGTTCATAGTGGGAGATTCAGACCTAACTTATAATCAACAAGAGTGAATGATTATATCAACATGGGTGGGTTATAAAAAATGTAACTTTGATAAAAGATGTGGTTATCTTAAACGGGGTAGCACATTTTCATCGAAGCCTAATGAAATTAACGAACACATCCATGAAGCACCTCATTTATTATTGATTTATCACTTTACGTGACAGCTCAATAGTTTTTAATAACATTAAAACAACTTGCTCAGTAAGTACTATCGAAACAAGATACTGAAAGTTTAGGATAACCAAATCCCTCATGCGACATAAACCCAGTATCAGGTTGACTCAAAATTCTAGATGAAAATGAGAATAAAAAATAAAAAAAGAAAGAAATGGCGAGGGGTAGAGGTAGTTACAACATACAAAGACTCCAACTTTTAGTTATAGCGCAATATCTCTAGAAGAATTTTTTATGTCAACCACAAGAACGTAAACCAGTTGCGTCCAGTTGACTATCAGATCTATCTTTACCTTTCTCCCCACTAACATAACTCCACATAAGATCTTAAGGTTTTTTAACAGCTTCTAAGTCGTCCACATTCAGAGCTTTCTCTAAGGTCTATGCTTGACTGCGAGCCAATTCACCTCGCTCAGTGGCTAAATGCTTATGACCTCCTCCAGTAAACAAATGATCACTTGTTGACAGAAACTACGATATTGAATTATGTCATCCTTGGTAAACCTCCCCCTTCTCATGTCAAAACATAACTCTAGATACTTGAATATTATTCTCTCATTTGTCTTTGTCCATTTTCTATACCTCCTTGATGTAATAAGATCATGAAGTTCGTGCAAGGGTTCTTGCATTTGTCAAACATTAATCAGCTCTGCACCAAAAAATTAAGCTCATGAATGATTAAAAAGGTTAGTGTTTTTTATTGCCGAATACAACCAATACAGCAAACCTAAACACATAATATGTGCTTATAACTATTCTAATATAAAACATATAAGACACGTAAGTGTAGTAAATGCTACATCCTCCACTCCCACTGACTCACCCACCCCAAAAAAAGACGATGACAGAAACAACTAACCTTCATGTAAGATTTCAAAATCGAGTATATGAACTCAATCTTCTAAACTATCATGGAGAATTTCAGCCCTAATCGGCTTATAAGACTAATAAAAAAGAAATTCTGAAGTGAAAAATCAGCCAACTTATACTTATTTAGTGATTAATGCTTATGACAAAGAATAAATCAATGAAGCTAAATGCGAGCTACACTCCAAAAATCGTATAAAAAATACAAGAATATCAAAACCCTAAAGCTAATATTTAGACTTAAAAAGATAGAATTTGTAACCTGATAAACCCTATTACAACAAAATCGTGTTTTAAGCAAAAACTATGATGCAAATCGTGTCCTTCAGCAAGAATCTCTTCAACTCTTGAGCTCTTCAGCTAGAAATCTGTCTGAAAATGTGTTCTTCAATGAGAAATTTGAGAGAAAAGCGTGACGGGACTTAGCTTCAGTTCATCCTGCCAACAACCCCAAAGTAATCAATTCCGTCTTATTCTCCTCTTTTAATCACAAAACAAAAAATAATCAATAGCTAGAAGTTTTTTTTAGTACTTAGAGAACAGTGAATAGAACTCACGCTTGATGAAATCGTTATCACAGAATAGAATCGAACTCACGCGTGCCAAAATTGTTATTAGAGAAGATAGTCGGTATAGAACACTTTTCAGCTCATTTCTTTATCTATTCAGTTCATCGACATCAACTCTTCACCTCGCTCTTTTGAAAAAGAGAACTCACACATGTTTTTATCACAAATATTTTATGTATTAGTAAAATAAATATTTTATGAATTATTATGTTTTGCCAATAAAAATTGGATAGAGAGTTAAAATGTTGGGGGAATGTAATATTTCGGTGAAAATTTTAAGGCGACACTTGTAATGTGTTATTTTGACAATTATAGAAAGAGGACACTTTAAAAGTGTGACCATATATGTTAATATTGGTGTAAATTATATCATATTGTAGCAAGACTTACAAAGTGTAAATTATACCATTCAAGAGTACACTTTTCAAATGTTGTCAATATAAAGTGTAGGTAAAAGTTAAAAATTTGAGCTAGACTTCGAAAGCGTTCCCAAAAATAATTTAGACAACACTTTATAAGTGTTGTCCAGAGGCCGTAGGCCTAAAATGGTTTAGTGCATATACCAATCAATGATCACACTAACATCAAGAAATTTTCATGTAGACAAGAAAACATCATCATAAAGACATATCAACATTTCATGTTCAAGAGTTCATATCATCAAAGCATACAAGACCCTTATCAACTATCCCATCCCAAGCCTACAAGTGCAATTCTCATGTGAAGCCCCATAACCCTACATAATCAAGTAAACAAGAAGAGTGATCATACATAATACCTTGTGTCATATAACATAACATCATGTATAGTAATCATCATATATATAGCAATTTAGATTAATATCATGTTCATCAAATAAAACCGACATCATATAATAGCAACTTCATCTAGAACCAACATTATACATTTCATGATATCATAAGTACATAAGAAAATCCTCCTAGGAATCCCCTCAAGGCCAACTTGTGCAATGAGTACGTAAAGTCCCACACCCTTACCTATACTAAATAGTACCCCTTAAGTAACCCTACTTAGTGTCCATCTTTATTACTTCATTCATTTATTTTACTTTCTGGAACAATCGCCTTAACCGACAATAGACCATGTGATCTAAACATGTAATCCTGTTTCATGAAATCCTACACCGAAAGAAAGTGCTCTACTTGCCAAGGTAAAACCATAACATGAACATTGCATTCTAGGTGGATCCACTTGCTAGTTTTCCTATGGAGGCAACATAGTTAAGGAACTAGGAGATTTACTAGAAACTCATGTATGAACATTTTCATGGTAGTCTCTATCTCATGAGAACATTAGTGAACCTAGATTCCCTCTTGGGGAGGGACACCTCTCATATCTAGTTCGCTCGGTGCTAAGCTAAAGTCCCCTTTTGAAATGCCTTTCGGTCATTCTTAACATCAATTCTTAATATAGGATATAGGAGACTAATCCCTTGTATAATCATGAACAGAAATCTTTAGGTTTAGAATGACTACTTTCTTTCATCACAACCCAACATTACTGAGATCAACATATCATTGTCATAATTATAGGTACACAAGAGAATCACTTTCAACCTTACATCATCATACCCCTATCATGCTCTCACATTTAACATATTCATAACATGACATCATATTCATCATCATCATCTTCCTATTATATTCACATAACCATACTTCAGTTTAACATCATTATCAAGAAAAGACAAACATAATTCAAGTAGAGAAATCATAATCTCAAAAGTCTTACCAATGTCTTCCAAGAATATCCTTCAAGATACTACCTTCAATTCCAACACATTCATCCAATAATCCAAGAACCATCATCATATAATAGTGAATTAAACAATAAAATATTCAATTCCAACAATCCTAATCATCTATAAGTCCAATTCATAGCTAGGATTTTGGAAAAATGGTTCATTCATGGATCTTTTATAGATACTATGTCAAAGACTAAGAAACTACAACAATTCACCATTAATAAATCATAATATATAATTATAAACCATACGAATACAACAATAAATCAATTTGAAAAATAACCCAGGAAATTGGATGAAAACCATGATTTTAAACATCTTTGGAAATCAATTTTGAAAAGCCTCTTGGGGAAAGAGATCCCAATAGTGAATAGCTTACATACCTTAAAAATCATTGAATAATGATGGAATAAATATTGAATCTTCAAGCCCCATAGAAGCTTGAACCTTGGTCTTCAATGGGGGTCTTTGAAAGAGAGAGAGAAAGTAGAGAGAAGTGGGAGTGATTTGGGTTTGGGAAATAATGAAGTATTGAGTTAGTTTAATGAAGTCTAACTCTTTTATAGTCCAAAAATAACTTAATTAAAAACCCCTTAATTATTAATTAATTAACTAACTAATTAACTAAACTACCTCACCTTAGTCGAAATTAGAAAGCGTACCAGGCTTAGTCGATGACTCCCCGTCGACGATACTCAAAGCCATTACTACACTTATATAAAAGTGGATAGTATGGATAACGAGATACAAAAGCTAAAGACTAATGAAGATGATCTGAAGTCTAAAGCTAGTATAAGTCAGCAGCATGACTATAAAAATGCGGAGCTACGTCAATCGAAAGACGGAAAAAATCCAGAGTTAAAAGAAGACGATGGAAAACTCCTTAAAACCCATAACATTTGTTTAAATACAGCTGCAGGCACGAGCAAAAGAGTTAGTGAAAAATAAAAGAATTCAAACTTAAATCAGCTATTTGAAAAACCATTTATTAAAAGGACATCTAGACATATGACCATAGAACCACAAACATCTACATATGCAGAAGTTTACAAAACCAAAATGAGAAAAAGACATATAACTACATTACACAAACCTATATAAAAAATATACACAAAATTCAAACCTATTTAAACCTCAACCCCAAATCTATTACAACACAAGATCCAAACCAAGATTATTTAACCCAGAAATTACAAGGATATAATAGACTGATATCACAATCAAAAACTAATGCCAATTTAGTAAGAACATGTTACAATTATGGACTGTTAAATACTGTATATACATATGATGGAGAAGAAGTTAGTGGAATACCGGAACTACATAAAGCATTTGTCACATACAGAAGAGTTACAAAAGGAAATTTATTTTATATAAAATTCTATACATCACCAGCGGAGATATTATACGAGGAAATAAAACCTCCAATACAGGTTATCAAGATAGGATTAACTAAAGATATGATTATACCCGAGGATATTGGACTACAGAAAGAGATACCTAAAATAGAGATACCAAGTTTTTATGCCAACAAAAGAATAATTGGTATATCAACTATTATTCAAGAATTAGCTAACAACTATTTAAATGGAAATGCTATATGGAGCTATTATGCTAGAGACCAGTTAATGATTTATTCAAATTCAAGAGAGTTAAGGAAAGTAGATATGGATGAAGTACAAAGATGGATTTTATCACTACTAAGACCAGAAGAACAACCTACAACACGAGCACTGAAGAAAAGATTTATTTCAGCAGAATTATTAACCAGATATTGCAAACTTATTGGACACAAATATCCAGATCACATATGTTCAAAATGTAACGGTGAAGCGGTGCGGAATTCATGGTAAAATATAATAATATTTATTGTAATATTCTTCCAATAGTTGTTTTAATCTGAATATTTCTTTAATATTATTTATGATATATTCTAGATATAACATATCTTGGGTTCTTTGGTGCATATATAAATTTTCTTCCATTAATTGTTCTAATAGTTTTATATTTTCCGTAGCTTCTGTCCAATATTGTAAATATTCGTAGTTCATTTTAATCTTAATTTATTTCTAAATCATACCATTCTATTCTTTCTGGTTCTAAATCTTGTAAATCTATTTCATACCATTGTTGATTTAATATATCTTCGTTTTCATTATTATCAAATATTTTTTCCCATATTATTCTTCTTAATTCAATTATCTTTATATCTTGAAGTATATATAAGATTAAAGTTTCATAATTTTTTATCATTTCTTCATGCATGTATGTGGTCATGTTCTTTGTTTATGCAGGGTTTTTTATTTCAATTATTCCTTCCTATCATATTCATAATCAATTAAATTCATATTAGATTATTATGAACCAGGTTATTGTTATCATGTTTTCCGGTCACTACTAACATCGTACTTTAGCGGATACTTTCTGCTTATCAGCACCTCAACCTTGTCTACTCCCCTACACGACTTCTCTCGCCTATCGATTTAAACATTGGGATGGCATAGTATAACAATTTTCTCCCTGTTTCCAGTTTGCTAATAAACTAGAAATCATGATTCAAATAATTCTAGTACATAACAACTAACATAAAATTAATCAATTATATATATGATATTCAGGAATATATGAAATTACTTCTGCATATTTATTGAACAATATACCTTTGCCTCTTGCTTAGCAATGCTATCTGAAATATCTGACTGGATTTCATATTTTCCATTAGTATTTTAAATATTTATCTTAGTTGAGAGAATTTTTAGAAAGTTGAAAGTTTTTATTAGTTTAGGAGTTGCCTATCTCTCTCATTTACATTTGAGTCTATATATACAAAATTCTAGTCCTATACTATTCACTATACAATAATGCACATTAGTGCGTCTTTAAGACTTTTTCCTACTTTTCTTTACAAATGGCCTTTACTATTCATACTTTGGCCTATATCGAAAATATACACAAAATCCAAACCTATTTAAACCTCAACCCCAAATCTATTACAACACAAGATCCAAACCAAGATTATTTAACCCAGAAATTACAAGAATAAAATAGACTGATAGCACAATCAAAAACTAATGTCAATTTAGTAAGAACATGTTACAATTATGGACTGTTAAATACTGTATATACATATGATGGAGAAGAAGTTAGTGGAATACCGGAACTACATAAAGCATTTGTCACATACAGAAGAGTTACAAAAGAAAATTTATTTTATATAAAATTCTATACAGCACCAGCGGAGATATTATACGAGGAAATAAAATCTCCAATACAGGTTATCAAGATAGTATTAACTAAAGATAAGATTATACCCGAGGATATTGGACAACAGGAAGAGATACCTAAAATAGAGATACCAAGTTTTTATGCCAACAAAAGAATAATTGGTATATCAACTATTATTCAAGAATTAGCTAACAACTATTTAAATGGAAATGCTATATGGAGCTATTATGCTAGAGACCAGTTAATGATTTATTCAAATTCAAGAGAGTTAAGGAAAGCAGATATGGATGAAGTACAAAGATGGATTTTATTACTACTAAGACCAGAAGAACAACCTACAACACGAGCACTGAAGAAAGAATTTATTTCAGCAGAATTATTAATCAGATATTGCAAACTAATTAGACACAAATATCCAGATCACATATGTTCAAAATGTAACGGTGAAGATAACATAATTCCAGATGTCGATTTAGAGTGAAAGAAGACAAGACAAGATGCGATACGGACAAGATAAAGAGATAAGATAAGATTATCTTTTTGACAAAATATGTAAAGTAAAGAGATAATGTAAAAATTAGGTAGTATTTGCTTTTTTGAAAGACCAAAGTATGAATAGTAAAGGTCATCTGTAACGAAAAGTAGGAAAAAGTCTTAAAGACGCACTAATGTGCATTATTGTATAATGAATAGTATAGGACTAGAATTTTGTATATATAGGCTCAAATGGAAATGAGAGAGATAGGCAACTCCTAAACTAATAAAAACTTTCAACTTTCTAAAAATTCTCTCAACTAAGATAAATATTTAAAATACTAATGGAAAAATCTGAAATCCAGTCAGATATTTCAGATAGCATGGCTAAGCAAGAGGCAAAGGTATATTGTTCAATAAATATGCAGAACTAATTTCATATATTTCTGAATATCATATATATAATTGATTAATTTTATGTTAGTTATTATGTACTAGAATTATTTGAATCATGATTTCTAGTTTATTAGCAAACTGAAAACAGGGAGAAAACTGCTATACTATGCCATCCCAATGTTGAAACCGGTAGGAGAGAGAAGCCGTGTAGGGGAGTAGACAAGAATGAGGCGCTGATAAGCAGAAAGTATCCGTTAAAGTACGATGCTAGTAGTGACCGGAAAACATGATAACAATAATCTGGTTCATAATAATCTAATATGAATTTAATTGATTATGAATATGATAGGAAGGAATAATTGAAATAAAAAACCCTGCATAAACAAAGAACATGACCACATACATGCATGAAGAAATGATAAAAAATTGTGAAACTTTAATCTTATATATACTTCAAGATATAAAGATAATTGAATTAAGAAGAATAATATGGGAAAAGATATTTGAGAATAATGAAAACGAAGATATATTAAATCAACAATGGTATGAAATAGATTTACAAGATTTAGAACCAGAAAGAATAGAATGGTATGATTTACAAATAAATTCAGATTAAAATAAACTACGAATATTTACAATATTGGACAGAAGCTATGGAAAATATAAAACTATTAGAACAATTAATGGAAGAAAATTTATATATGCACCAAAGAACCCAAGATATGTTATATCTAAAATATATCATAAATAATATTAAAGAAACATTCAGATTAAAACAACTATTGAAAGAATATTACAATAAATATTATTATATTTTACCATGAATTTCATATTTATTTTCCATTTTATTTCCGTATTTGTAAATGTTCCTGAATAATATCTACAATGATGTTCTATTTTATTTTCATCATATTTATATTTTAAGACTCCTCCATAGCTTTTTTCACTAGCGTCCGTTTCTATTATATAAGTAAATTTTTTATTTTCATCTGGAAAATATAGTTTAGGTAGATTTTTACATAATAATTTTATCTTTTGTATTTGTGCTTGATCTTTTTTATCTAACTGATATTCTATGTCTTTCTTTAATTTTTGTTGTAATGGCTTTAAATTTTCTGCTAATTTTGGTATGTATTCTCTTACTTGGTTATCTAGTCCTAAAAATGATTGTAATTTCTTTTTTGTGTCTAGTTGTTCGTTAGAGTTGATTATTTTTTGTACTACATGTGTTTGCATTTTTATTCCATTTTTATCTATTTGTATTCCTAAGAAATTTTTTTTTCATTATGTCTACTTTCTTTTTACTTAAGCTTATACCTGTATATTCTAAAATATGTATGAATTTTTCTAATAATCTTATGTGTTCATCTTGGGTTTTAGAATATTGTAATATATCATCAATATATACTATATAATTTTCTAATTGTTTAAAATAATTATCTATAAAATGTTGATATCTGCCTGGTGCATTTTTATATCCAAATGGTAATACATTCCATTCATAAAATCCTTGTGGTACAGTAAATGCTGTAAGTTTTTTTAGATTCTTCTTCTAACTTTAAGTTGTAAAATCCTGATTTACAGTCAAATTTACTAAAATAATTATATCCTTGTATTTGTCTTATCTTTAATATTTTATTTGGTATTGGGTAATTATATGTTTTAGTTTTTGCATTTAAATTTCTATAATCAATAACCATTCTACTTTTTTCTCTTTTTTGTTCACTATGTTTATTTACAATAAATGCCGGGCTTGTATGCTTACTTTTACTTTCTTGTATATATCATTTTTCCAGTAATTTATTTATATGTATCTTAAATTCAGTTAAATCATTAAAATTATATTTTAATGGTTTTTGGGTTATTATACTATTATTATCAACTAGCTCAATTTTTACTTTTGTTTTATGTTTTTCCCATCCTTGCAAAGGATCTTCACTATATAATAATTCTAACTTTTCTTGGATTATTTTTATTTTATTTATAGAGAATATGATTAATTCTATTTTAGGGTCTTCTTCTTTTATATTTTCTAATTTTTGTGTAATTTTTTCACTATCTTTTATCCATTCCGTTATTTTTCGTTTTTTGTTATTTACTCTTTTTGCTCCTATTTTTTATTTACATGGTGTTGTAAATCACCAGTGTGTTTTTGTTATTATATGTGGATATAATTTTTTTAAAAATGGCATTCCTAATAGCATATCTTTTGTGGTTAATTCAAAGTTATATATTTCTTCTATAATTATATCTTATCCCATATTTGTATTTTATATTTTTTGCCTTGTATGTGATCATAGTTCCTTCATTATTAAATCTTGTTACTACTATTGGTGTTTTTAATTTTTCTCATTTCTCTTCTGGTAAACAATTGTATTTACATATATTAGCTTCTGCTCCTGTATCTATCATTGGTGTATAATATATGTTGTAATATCCATCTATTATTATTTTTGCAAGTATATATATTTTCATATTTTTATCATATTAAAGTTCTTTTTATTATTACTCTTTTATTTTCATAATTTATTTTCAACTGCTTATCTTCTAGATTATATGGTTTTACTTGTTCTAACCATTTTATTCCTAAAGTGATATTTTCATTTCCTTGATATATTTTAAATTTTATTACTATTGATATTCCTCCAATGATTATTTTCTTTTCTGTAGTTTCTTCAGTATTTATTAATACTTTTGGTAGGTCTGGGCATGATTGTTCAGTAGTTATTATTTTATCTTCCATTACTAATTCTCTTGTAATATAGTTTTCTTCTAGTCCTGTATTTATTAATATTAAATATTTTCGTTGTTCCATTATTCCTGTTATATAATAATGATACGGTTTTATTTATTCTTCTATTAATTTTTGTGGAGTTTTATCTATTCTTCTTGAGGTACTTGAGTTACTCATTTTTGATGATATTTGTGGTATTTCATAGTTTGTGTTCATTCTTTTTGATGTACTTAATCTTTCTTGTACTATTTCTAAATCTCCTTCCATGTCAATCTCATTATAACTATAGTCATTATTATCTATGACTGTAACTATCTTTTCAAAAGAATTTTCTATTTTTATTTTATTTATTTTATTTTTCGCTGTTATTTTATGTTTTCTTGTTAAAACATATAATTTTTTACATCTAGCTGTAAATATTTTACTTTCTGGTGCTAGTTCTATTCCTGACATTTTTTAATATAATACTAGTGATTTATCTATGTTTATGTCATTAATTGCTACTGAATAGTTAGCACTTATTATAAATTTAAATTTTTGGTATATTAAATTACCTTTTACTGCACTTATTATGCTTTTTTCTATAGGTTGTATAATTCTATCATCCGAAATATATTTTTATAGGTGTATCTATTCCTTCTCTAAAATATGCTTTTATTAATATTTTCGTTCCTCCTAAATGTAGATATTTAATTAGACTTTTTGCCTTAATTTCTTGTATTTCTTTATTTATTATTCTTTTATTTATTATTTATATTTTAGATTTTCCTTTGGTATACTTACAATCTATTATATGTTCTCTTTGACTTACTACATAATATTCTTCTTTTTGTTTTTTGAACCAATTTTTTATTTTTGGTACTTTCAATATTTTTTCTACGCTTAAGTCTAATTCTTTTCCTTTTATTTGTTCAAATATACTATTATCGAATATTATTTTTTGTTCTAAAGATTCTTCATCTTGACGTTCTTCTTTATTTATTATTTGTATATCTGCTTCAGTCATTTTTATTATAGACTTCATTATCTGATTCTAGTTCTAAGTCATTATCTATTTCATTTTCTAATATTTCATATATGCTATCTTCACTTTATAATTCATAATCTACATACTCTATTTGCATATATTTTTCATCATTGTTTAATATTATTTCTGATATCTGTTTTTTCTTTGGATTTTTAGATAATTTACAATCTTTAGTTATATGTCCTAGTTTTCCACAATTATAACAAGTACATTCCGTTAGTTTTCTCTTTGGTCTATATTGTCTTTTAGTTTTATAGTTTTTCACATAATATTTTTTTCTTGGCTTTTTATACTTATATGTTAATCTATGTTTTCTATAATTTTTATTTTTATTATACTTCTTTTTATAATACCTATCCGTACAACCAAATTGAGGTGCTGTTTTATTTTTTCAACATGCTAAGTTTTTTACTAATACTTTTTTCATTTTTATATCTTCTTTATGTTTTTCACATAGTTCTATAAACCATCGTTGTAAGAATTTCATTCTAGCTCTTAGGGTATCTGTTAATTCTGCTTCGTTTCAACTTTTTATTATTTTCGAACTGAAGGGTTCTGATAATTTTGTAAAATATAATTTTCTTATTTTCTTACTTTCTTCCATGTT
Organism: Solanum lycopersicoides; assembly: GCA_022817965.1. Taxonomy (NCBI): domain Eukaryota; kingdom Viridiplantae; phylum Streptophyta; class Magnoliopsida; order Solanales; family Solanaceae; genus Solanum; species Solanum lycopersicoides. The sequence goes on from JAJJBR010000888.1 coordinate 79,888, forward strand.
GTATGTTCCTTTATAATAATACTCTCTAAATGAACATGTATATTCATCTATATAACACATATTACATATTGCTAATTTTGTCATTAAATTTCTGTTTATAATTTTTTCTTTATTTTGTTCTTCTACTTCTGTTGTCATACTACTAAATTCATTTCTTATAGCTATTTCGTATTTGTATAGTATTTTCATAGATGTAGTAGCTATTTCTCCATCAAATTTTTTATTATTCCTTAAGGCTTTTTAAACTTTCATTAGTTAGATTTTGTAACCATAATTTCACTGTTCCTATAAGTGTTCTTTCTATATATCCTGGTGTTGCTGCCATTCCTATTTTGTTATCTATTAATTATTTTGATATATATCTCATCCATAATTGGATTGTTTTATTTATATCTGCTACACAGTCTAAATCTAAAAAATTATATTGCTCAGTTGTTGGTTTAGGTGTTCATTTATTTAACCTTTTATCCCATATAGTTTTTTCTCTATCGTATTTTTCATAGTTTGCATTATAATATCTTTGATTTAGTTTTTTTGGATTCTTTATTCCTGATGTACTAGGTTTTTCATACATGTCTATGTCTCCCGTATTTACTTCTAAATTTTTTGTATTACCTATATTTTTTAAAAGTTCCGTATATGTTTCGCTTGTCTCTGAATATTTTTCTTCTAGATCATTATTATTAATGTGATCAATTCTTGTTTCAGGTAGATTATCTTGGTTATTTTCTTTTTCTTCTAATTTATCTTCTAATTGCAATTTTTCTTTAAATTTATTTATCTCATTTGCTAATTTTATTTTTTGTTGTTTTTCTTTTTATTTCATTTCATACATTTCTTTTAACATTGCCAGCTCTTTTTCTAGTTCTATTATTTTAGTATTTTTTACTTCTTCTAATTGTTGTACTTCTTTTTTCGCTTGTTATTTTATTTTTTTAATTTTCTTTTTTCTATCTATTTCTTCATTTTCTTTTGTTATTCTTACTATAACAATTAAACTATCTTCTAGTTTTACCATTTTTTTTTCTAACATTAGACTTAAATTGTCACCTATTTTCTTATATCTTCTTCCTAGGTTAGAGAATATTATCTTTATTTTTAATCCTTCATAGTTTTCATATGTTTTTTCGTCTACTGCATATTCTTCTTTATTCATTTATAAATTATGTTGTAGTTTATATTCTAGATTATTTATTTCTATTTCTAGATATAAAATAGTCTTTCTTTGTGCTATTATAGATTTATCATAGACTCCTGCAAATATATTGTTATTAAGCCTATCTTATCTATATCTTAATTCTTTTATTTTTGTCGTAATTATTTTATTGAGTTCTTATCTATGTTCGTTATACATTGTATTTTTAAATATTTGATATATTAATATTCTATTTTAGAAATAATATCTATCAATTTTTCTAATTTTTTGTTATTAGTTTTTGTAATATTGAGTTGTTTATATTCTTGATATAATTTATTTAATTTATTTTATTATTTGTTCTTTTTCTTTTTGTTTCATTTCATACATTTCTTTTAACATTGCCAGCGCTTTTTCTAGTTCTATTAATTGAAATAAAAAACCATGCATAAACAATTATCAATAAAATTTAATAATAATAATTGGAGGAATATCAATAGTAATAAATTTAAAATATATCAAGGAAATGAAAATATCACTTTAGGAATAAAATGGTTAGAACAAGTAAAACCATATAATCTAGAAGATAAGCAGTTGAAAATAAATTATGAAAATAAAAGAGTAATAATAAAAAGAACTTTAATATGATAAAAATATGAAAATATATATACTTGCAAAAATAATAATAGAAGGATATTACAACAGATATTATACACCAATGATAGATACAGGAGCAGAAGCTAATATATGTAAATACAATGTTTACCAGAAGAGAAATGAGAAAAATTAAAAACACCAATAGTAGTAACAGGATTTAATAATGAAGGAAGTATGATCACATACAAGGCAAAAAATATAAAAATACAAATATGGGATAAGATATTAATTATAGAAGAAATATATAACTTTGAATTAACCACAAAAGATATGCTATTAGGAATGCCATTTTAAAAAACATTATATCCACATATAATAACAAAAACACACTGGTGATTTACAACACCATGTAAATAAAAAATAGGAGCAAAAAGAGTAAATAACAAAAAACGAAAAACAACGGAATGGATAAAAGATAGTGAAAAAATTACACAAAAATTAAAAAATATAAAAGAAGAAGACCCTAAAATAGAATTAATCATATTCTCTATAAATAAAATAAAAATAATCCAAGAAAAGTTAGAATTATTATATAGTGAAGATCCTTTGCAAGGATGGGAAAAACATAAAACAAAATTAAAAATTGAGCTAGTTGATAATAATAGTATAATAACCCAAAAATCATTAAAATATAATTTTAATGATTTAACTGAATTTAAGATACATGTAAATGAATTACTGGAAAAAGGGTATATACAAGAAAGTAATAGTAAGCATACAAGCCCGGCATTTATTATAAATAAACATAGTGAACAAAAAAGAGGAAAAAGTAGAATGGTAATTGATTATAGAAATTTAAATGCAAAAACTAAAACATATAATTACCCAATACCAAATAAAATTAAAAAGATCAAGCACAAATACAAAAGATAAAATTATTATGTAAAAACCTACCTAAACTATATTTTCTAGATGAAAATAAAAAAATTTACTTACTTAATAAAAACGGACGCTAGTGAAAAAAGCTATGGAGGAGTCTTAAAATATAAATATGATGAAAATAAAATAGAACATCATTGTAGATATTATTCAGAAACATTTACAAATACGAAAATAAAATGGGAAATAAATAGAAAAGAATTATATTCAGTATATAAATGTTTATTAGCATTTGAACCATATATTGTGTATAACAAATTTATTATAAGAACAGATAATACACAAGTAAAAAGGTGGCTAACAAGAAAAATACAAGATTCGATAACAACAAAAGAAATAAGGAGATTGGTATTAAATATATTAAATTTTACATTTACAATTGAAGTAATAAAAACTGATAAGAATGTTATTGCAGATTACTTATCACGACAAAGCTACTCAAACTGAGACTAAGGAAGAAGATACAATTGAAAAGATACTCAAAGCCATTACTACACTTATATAAAAGTGGATAGTATGGATAACGAGATACAAAAGCTAAAGACTAATGAAGATGATCTGAAGTCTAAAGCTAGTATAAGTCAGCAGCATGACTATAAAAATGCGGAGCTACGTCAATCGGAAGACGGAAAAAATCCAGAGTTAAAAGAAGACGATGGGAAACTCCTTAAAACCCATAACATTTGTTTAAATACAGCTGCAGGCACGAGCAAAAGAGTTAGTGAAAAATAAAAGAATTCAAACTTAAATCAGCTATTTGAAAAACCATTTATTAAAAGGACATCTAGACATATGACCATAGAACCACAAACATCTACATATGCAGAAGTTTACAAAACCAAAATGAGAAAAAGACATATAACTACATTACACAAACCTATATAAAAAATATACACAAAATCCTAACCTATTTAAACCTCAACCCCAAATCTATTACAACACAAGATCCAAACCAAGATTATTTAACCCAGAAATTACAAGGATATAATAGACTGATAGCACAACCAAAAACTAATGCCAATTTAGTAAGAACATGTTACAATTATGGACTATTAAATACTGTATATACATATGATGGAGAAGAAATTAGTGGAATACCGGAACTGCATAAAGCATTTGTCACATACAGAAGAGTTACAAAAGGAAATTTATTTTATATAAAATTCTATACAGCACCAGCGGAGATATTATACGAGAAAATAAAACCTCCAATACAGGTTATCAAGATAGGATTAACTAAAGATATGATTATACCCGAGTATATTGGACAACATGAAGAGATACCTCAAATAGAGTTACCAAGTTTTTATGCCAACAAAAGAATAATTGGTATATCAACTATTATTCAAGAATTAGCTAACAACTATTTAAATGGAAATGCTATATGGAGCTATTATGCTAGAGACCAGTTAATGATTTGTTCAAATTCAAGAGAGTTAAGGAAAGAAGATATGGATGAAGTACAAAGATGGATTTTATCACTACTAAGACCAGAAGAACAACCTACAACACGAGCACTGAAGAAAGGATTTATTTCAGTAGAATTATTAACCAGATATTGCAAACTAATTGGACACAAATATTCAGATCACATATGTTCAAAGTATAACGGTGAAGATAACATAATTCAAGATGTCGATTTAGAGTAAAAGAAGACAAGACAAGATGGGATACGGACAAGATAAAGAGATAAGATAAGATTCTCTTTTTGACAAAATATGTAAAGTAAAGAGATAATGTAAAAAGTAGGTAATATTTGATTTTTTGAAAGGCCAAAGTATGAATAGTAAAGGCCATCTGTAAAGAAAAGTAGGGAAAAGTCTTAAAGACGCACTAATGTGCATTATTGTATAGTGAATAGTAGAGGACTAGAATTTTGTATATATAGGCTCAAATGTAAATGAGAGAGATAGGCAACTCTTAAACTAATAAAAGCTTTAAACTTTCTAAAAATTCTCTCAACTAAGATAAATATTTAAAATACTAATGGAAAAATCTGAAATCCAGTCAGATATTTCAGATAGCATGGCTAAGCAAGAGGCAAAGGTATATTGTTCAATAAATATGCAGAACTAATTTCATATATTCCTGAATATCATATATATAATTGATTAATTTTATGTTAGTTATTATGTACTAGAATTATTTGAATCATGATTTCTAGTTTATTAGCAAACTGAAAACTGGGAGAAAACTGCTATACTATTCCATCCCAATGTTGAAACCGGTGGCGAGAGAAGTCGTGTAGGGGAGTAGACAAGGTTGAGGAACTGATAAGCAGAAAGTATTCGCTAAAGTACGATGCTAGTAGTGACCGGAAAACATGATAACAATAATCTGGTTCATAATAATCTAATATGAATTTAATTGATTATGAATATGATAGGAAGGAATAATTGAAATAAAAAACCCTGCATAAACAAAGAACATGACCACATACATGCATGAAGAAATGATAAAAAAATATGAAACTTTAATCTTATATATACTTCAAGATATAAAGATAATTGAATTAAGAAGAATAATATGGGAAAAGATATTTGATAATAATGAAACGAAGATATATTAAATCAACAATGGTATGAAATAGATTTACAAGATTTAGAACCAGAAAGAATAGAATGGT
>JAJJBR010000888.1:86184-104260 GCA_022817965.1 Solanum lycopersicoides
AAAGAAGTATAATAAAAACAAAAATTATAGAAACATAGATTAACATATAAGTATAAAAAGCCAAGAAAAAAATATTATGTGAAAAACTATAAAACTAAAAGACCATATAGACCAAAGAGAAAACTAACGGAATGTACTTGTTATAATTGTGAAAAACTAGGACATATAGCTAAAGATTGTAAATTACCTAAAAATTCAAAGAAAAAACAGATATCAGAAATAATAATAAACAATGATGAAAAATATATGCAAATAGAGTATGTAGATTATGAATTATAAAGTGAAGATAGCATATATGAAATATCAAAAAATGAAATAGATTATGACTTAGAACTAGAATCAGATAATGAAGTCTATAATAAAAATGACTGAAGCAGATATACAAATAATAAATAAAGAAGAACGTCAAGATGAAGAATCTTTAAAACAAAAAATAATATTCGATAATACTATATTTGAACAAATAAAAGAAAAAGAATTAGACTTAAGCGTAGAAAAAATATTGAAAGTACCAAAAATAAAAAATTGGTTCAAAAAATAAAAAGAAGAATATTATGTAGTAAGTCAAAGAGAACATATAATAGATTGCAAGTATACCAAAGGAAAAGGTAAAATACCAATAATAAATAAAAGAATAATAAATAAAGAAATACAAGTAATTAAGGCAATAAGTCCAATTAAATATGTACATTTAGGAGGAACGAAAATATTAATAAAAGCATGTTTTAGAGAAGGAATAGATACACCTATAAAAATATATTTAGCGAATGATAGAATTATACAACCTATAGAAAAAAAGCATAATAAGTGCAGTAAAAGGTAATTTAATATACCAAAAATTTAAATTTATAATAAGTGCTAACTATTCAGTAGCAATTAATGACAGAAACATAGATAAATCACTAGTATTATATTGGAAAATGTCAGGAATAGAATTAGCACCAGGAAGTAAAATATTTACAGCTAGATGTAAAAATTTATATGTTTTAACAACAAAACATAAAATAACAGCGAAAAATAAAATAAAAATAGAAAATCCTTTTGAAAAGATAGTTACAGTCATAGATAATAATGACTATAGTTATAATGAGATTGACATGGAAGGAGATTTAGAAATAGTACAAGAAAGATTAAGTACATCAAAAAGAATGAACACAAACTATGAAATACCACAAATATCATCAAAAATGAGTACCTCAAGTACCTCAAGAAGAATAGATAAAACTCCACAAAAATTGATAGAAGAAGAAATAAAACCGTATCATTATTATATAACAGGAATAATGAAACAACGAAAATATTTAATATTAATAAATACAGGACTAGAAGAAAACTATATTACAAGAGAATTAGTAATGGAAGATAAAATAATAACTACTGAACAATCATGCCCAGAACTACCAAAAGTATTAATAAATACTGAAGAAACTACAGAAAATGAAATAATAATTGGAGGAATACCAATAGTAATAAAATTTAAAATATATCAAGAAAATGAAAATATCACTTTAGGAATAAAATGGTTAGAACAAGTAAAACCATATAATTTAGAAGATAAGCAGTTGACAATAAATTATGAAAATAAAAGAGTAATAATAAAAAGAACTTTAATATGATAAAAATATGAAAATATATATACTTGCAAAAATAATAATAGAAGGATATTACAACAGATATTATACACCAATGATAGATACAGGAGCAGAAGCTAATATATGTAAATACAATTGTTTACCAGAAGAGAAATGGGAAAAATTAAAAACACCAATAGTAGTAACAGGATTTAATAATGAAGGAAGTATGATCACATAGAAGGCAAAAAATATAAAAATACAAATATGTGATAAGATATTAATTATAGAAGAAATATATAACTTTGAATTAACCACAAAAGCTATGCTATTAAGAATGCCATTTTTAGAAAAATTATATCCACATATAATATCAAAAATACACTGGTGATTTACAACACCACGTAAACAAAAAATAGAAGCAAAAAGAGTAAATAACAAAAAACAAAAAACAACGGAATGAATAAAAGGTAGTGAGAAAATTACACAAAAATTAAAAAATATAAAAGAAGAAGACCCTAAAATAGTATTAATCATATTCTCTATAGATAAAATAAAAATAATTCAAGAAAAGTTAGAATTATTATATAGTGAAGATCCTTTGCAAGGATGGGAAAAACATAAAACAAAATTAAAAATTGAGCTAGTTGATAATAATAGTATAATAACCCAAAAATTATTAAAATATAATATTAATGATTTAACTGAATTTAAGATACATATAAATGAATTACTAGAAAAAGGATATATACAATAAAGTAATAGTAAGCATACAAGCCCGGCATTTATTGTAAATAAACATAGTGAACAAAAAAGAGGAACCTTGTCTACTCCCCTACACGGCTTCTATCGCCTACCGGTTTCAACATTGGGATGGCATAGTATAGCAGTTTTCTCCCTGTTTCCAGTTTGCTAATAAACTAGAAATCATGATTCAAATAATTCTAGTACATAATAACTAACATAAAATTAATCAATTATATATATGATATTCAGGAATATATGAAATTAGTTCTGCATATTTATTGAACAATATACCTTTGCCTCTTGCTTAGCCATGCTATCTGAAATATCTGACTGGATTTCAGATTTTTCCATTAGTATTTTAAATATTTATCTTAGTTGAGAGAATTTTTAGAAAGTTGAAAGTTTTTATTAGTTTAGGAGTTGTCTATCTCTCTCATTTACATTTGAGCCTACATATACAAAATTCTAGTCCTATACTATTCACTATACAATAATGCACATTAGTGCGTCTTTAAGACTTTTCCCTACTTTTCTTTACAGATGGCCTTTACTATTCATACTTTGGCCTTTCAAAAAATCAAATACTACCTACTTTTTACATTATCTCTTTACTTTACATATTTTGTCAGAAAAAGAATCTTATCTTATTTCTTTATCTTGTCCGTATCCCATCTTGTCTTGTCTTCTTTCACTCTAAATCGACATCTGGAATTATGTTATCTTCACCGTTATATTTTGAACATATGTGATCTGAATATTTGTGTCCAATTAGTTTGCAATATCTGATTAATAATTCTGCTGAAATAAATCCTTTCTTCAGTGCTCGTGTTGTAGGTTGTTCTTCTGGTCTTAGTAGTGATAAAATCCATCTTTGTACTTCATCCGTATCTGTTTTCCTTAACTCTCTTGAATTTGAATAAATCATTAACTGGTCTCTAGCATAATAGCTCCATATAGCATTTCCATTTAAATAGTTTTTAGCTAATTCTTGAATAATAGTTTAATCTTATATATACTTCAAGATAATTTTTGGTACTTCCAATATTTTTTCTACGCTTAAGTCTAATTCTTTTCCTTTTATTTGTTCAAATATACTATTATTGAATATTAGTTTTTGTTCTAAAGATTCTTCATCTTGACGTTCTTCTTTATTTATTATTTGTATATCTGCTTCAGTCATTTTTATTATAGACTTCATTATTTGATTCTAGTTCTAAGTCATTATCTATTTCATTTTCTGATATTTCATTTAGGTGTCCATTTATTTAACCTTTTATCCCATATAGTTTTTTCTCTATCGTATTTTTCATAGTTTGCATTATAATATCTCTGATTTACATTTTTTGAATTCTTTATTCCTGATGTATTAGGTTGTTCATCCATGTCTATGTCTCCCGTATTTACTTCTAAATTTTTTGTATTACCTATATTTTCTAAAAGTTCCGTATATGTTTTGCTTGTCTCTGAATATTGTTCTTCTAGATCATTATTATTAATGTCATCAATTTTAAATTTATTTATCTCATTTGCTAATTTTATCTTTTGTTCTTTTTCTTTTTATTTCATTTCATACATTTCTTTTAACATTGTCAGCTCTTTTTCTAGTTCTATAATTTATTATTTTTTACTTCTTCTAATTGTTGTACTTCTTTTTTCGCTTGTTGTTTTATTTTTTCAATTTCCTTTTTTCTATCTATTTCTTTATTTTCTTTTGTTATTCTTACCATAACAGTTAAACTATCTTCTAGTTTTACCTTTCTTTTTCTAACATTAGACTTAAATTGTCACCTATTTTCTTATATCTTCTTCCTAGGTTAGAGAATATTTAAAAGGATATAATAGACTGATAGCACAACCAAAAACTAATGCCAATTTAGTAAGAACATGTTACAATTATGGACTGTTAAATACTGTATATACATATGATGGAGAAGAAGTTAGTGGAATATCGGAACTACATAAAGCATTTGTCATATACAGAAGAGTTACAAAAGGAAATTTATTTTATATAAAATTCTATACAGCACCAGCGGAGATATTATACGAGGAAATTTAACCCTTAACCCTTCACGAGGGAGAATAGACATCGTGTCGCCTATACTTTTTTTGAGCATAGAGACATGAAATACTGGATGAACCTAAGCTAGTTCACTTGGTAGTTTCAACTCATAAGAAACTTTTCGACATGTTCCAATATCTCATAAGGACCCACATACCGGGGACTAAGTTTCCCGTTTTTTCAAAATCTCATTACCCCTTTCATGGGTGAAATCTTCAAGTAGACCTAATCACATAGTTCAAACTCAAGATCTCTTCTTCTATTGTCGGCATAAGATTTTTGCCCATTGTAGGCTGTTTTCAACCTATCTCGTATCATTCCAACTTTATCCATAGCCTCATAGATTATCTCAGGACCAAGGAGTGAAGACTCACCAACCTCAAACCACCCAACCTGAAACCTACATATCCTACCATAGAGTGCTTCAAATGGAGCCATTGAAATAATCGAATGGTAGCTATTATTGTAGGAGAACTCAATCAATGGTAGGCGATTTTTTCAATTAACCTTGAACTCTATAACACAAGCTCTTAACATATCTTCTAGTGTTTGGATTGTACATTCCGCTTGACCATTTTTTTGAGGATGAAAAGCGGTGTTAAGTTTCACTGGACTACCTTACCCCTTTTGAAAAGACCTCCAAAAATGAGAAGTGAATTGGGCACCTCTATACGAGATGATGGACAAAGGGATCCCATGTAAACTCACAATCTCATTAAGGTACAATTAAGAATATTCCTCCGCTGAATAAGTATAATTGATGGGGATAAAGTGGACAGATTTCGTCAATCAATCCAGAATAACCCAATTGAGTCATTTTGCCTCTGGGTTCTAGGAAACCAAAGAACGAAGTCCATATTGAAATCTTTGCACTTCCAAGTAGGGAGATCCATCACTTGGGTTAAACCTCCCGGCTATTGATTCTCGGCCTTAACTTATTGACAATTGGGATATTTAGGCACAAATTCCGCTATATAGATATATTTAAACCATCCCAACAATAGAACTCTTGAAGATAATGATAGATTTTTGTTGCAGCCAAATGAATAGTATATCGGGAAGCATAATCTTCTTCAAAAATTTATCTCCTCAAATCATCAATATCCAACACACACAATCTACCTTGGTACCTAAGTACCCCATCCCCACCATGGGAGAATGAGCTTACTAAGAACCGATTCCTTAAACTCCATCAATAGATGATCAAGATGTTTCTTAGATTTAACCTCAAACACTAAAGACGACTCTTAGTTATGATCAACCATGAAACTCCCTTTTGGATAATCTTTTAACCGAACACCCAACCGGGCCAATATATGAACATATTTCCCTAGCTCTTCCTTACCTTTATCCACACGAGACACACTACCCATAGTCATACGACTTAAAACATCTGTAACCACGTTGGCCTTGCGTGGGGTGTTAAAGGGCACTCATGCAGTAATCGTTCAAAAGTTCCGACGACCTTCTTTGTCGGAGATTCAACAGCTTTTGAGTGAACACATATTAAAGACTCTTGTGGTCAGTAAATTCATACACATGAACATTATATAGGTAATGTCTCCATATTTTCAAAGCAAACACCATGGCCGCTAATTCAAGATCATGAGTTGGATAGTTCTTCTCATATACCTTGAGTTGTGTACAGGCATAAGCTATCACCTTACATGTTTTTTGAGGGCACAACCCATACCTACTGGAGAAGCGTCATAATACACTACAAACCCTTTGTTACCCTACGGTAAGATCAACACCGGAGCGGAGGTTAGCTTATCTTAAAACTCTTGGAATCTTCTTTCACAAACCTCCGACCACTCAAACTTAACCTTTTATTTGAGTTAGTGTAGTCAAAGGAGAAGAAATAGATGCAAACCCATCGACAAACCTTCTATAGTACCCGGCTAAGCCCAAGAATTTTATAATATCAGTTGGAGTCAAAGGTCTAAGACAATTCGTAACCGCCTCCTTCTTCTTCTAATCGAACTCTACACCCTCCCTTGAGATAATGTGACCCAGAAAAGCAACCGATCTCAATCAAAATTCACACTTAATATATTAAGCAAAGAGTCGATGTTCCTTGAGGACTTGCAATATAACTCTCAAGTGGTCCATATGCTCATCCTCACTCTTAGAATATACAATGATATCATCAATGAAGACAATTACAAAAAGAATCATGGTAATTCTGAAACATTCTATTCATGAGGTCCATAAAAGTCGCAGGGCATTAGTTAACCCAAAAGACATAACTATGAACTCATAATGACCGTACCTTGATCGGAAATCCGTTAAGGAATGTCTTAACCTCTTACCTAAGTTGGTGATATCCCGACCTCAAATAAATTTTCGAAAAGAAACTCGCATATGTGAGTTGATGAAACAAATAATCAATCCTAGGATAGGATACCTATTCTTTATAGTGACCTTGTTCAAGTTTCGGTATTCAATAATATTATAAGAGACACATCTTTATTTTTCAAAAATAAAATCGGAGCTTCCCATAAAGATATGCTTGGTTGTATAAAACCCTTGTCAAACAAATCCTTGAGGTGAGCCTTCAACTCTTTCAACTCGGTCTGAGCCATCCTATAAGGAAGAATTGAAATGTGTTTTGTATGCAGCACCAAATATATGTTGAAGTCTATTTCCCAATCGGGAGGAATTCCGGTTAAGTCATCGGGAAAAAGGTATGGAAATCCCACACTACGGGGACACTCTAAAGAGGAGCTTCGGAGTCTAGGTCATTTACCCTCACAATATGGTAGAGACACCCCTTAGGTATCATCTTACAAGCTTTTAGACACGAAATGATTCGACCTCTAGGGATTGAGTTTCCCCCCTTCAACTCTATAACAGGTTCATTTGGAAAATTGAACTTAACAACCCTTGTTCTACCATCTATGGAAGCAAAACAAGCATGCAACGAATCAATTCCCAAAATTACATAAAAATCAGACATATTAAGTTCTACTAAATCGACCAATGTAACTCTATTGGACAACATTATAGGACAATTGCTATATACTCTTTTAGCAACAACCAAGTCACCCATCGAGGTAGTAACCGAAAAAGGTTCAATTAAGACATCGGGTAACACATGAAATTTCATGGCCACTAAAAGAGTTATAAAATATAAAGTAGAATCGGGATCTAAGAATGCATAGATATTAATGGAAAAAAATTGTAACATACCGGTGACAACATCTGGAGAATCCTCTTGGTCACCCCTAGAGCGGAGAGCTTAGAAGCGGTTCCTCATATGAGCATTGTAACTAGGACAACTTTCTTAATCTTGGCTATTCCCATTCGCTTGACCCCTTACAGTAGGAAAATCTCTCACCCAATGGCCACTCTTTCCAAATACTACTAAAAAAACAGTCTTTAGCGATCGATATTAGCGACGGATTATATTCCGTCACCATATAACAACGTATTTGCAATGAAATAGCAATTTTGTTGCAATAATTACAAATTATTTTTTTCATTTGTAATACGGATTTGTGAAGGAATATTTAGCGACGAAATTAACAATGGAAATGCGTTGCTATAATTATAAATATATTTTTACGGAATTTTAATTTTATAGGGACAGAAAAATTTGTCGCTAAAATTTAATTTAAATAAATACATTTATTTATTAGCGATGATGTCATTATCCGTTGCTAAGTCTGTTGCTATATTTTAACTTAAGTATTTAATAGAAAACAAAAAAAAGGAAACAAAAATATATTATCTCTAAAACTAGGGTTTTATCTTAGTGAAAGGAAACCTCTCTCAAATGAAAGCTCAGGTGAGATTTCTCAGCTCTCTAAGGTTAATTCTCTCAAGTTAAATTGCATAGGTGAAAGGCGAGCTTCTGCCATTACTTTTGATCCGGAGAGGATTTTGTGATTTTAGAGCTTCTGCCATTACTTCTAACAATGGCTTCTGAACATTCAGGTGAAAGCTCTGTCTCCTTCTCAAGCTTTTGCCTCAGGTGAAAGCTCCCGTCTGAAGCTTCAATACTGCTCACCTTTGAGCCGTTGTATTTAAATGGATGAGATTTTATTTTGGATTCATTGATATTAGTTTTTGCTTTGCTTCCTCATGAGATAACTTCAAAATGGTCTAATCTTATTCTGAAATGGTCTAATATTATTTCGAAAAGTTAATCTAGCTTTCTGCTTTACTACCTCCTGAGATAACTTTGTATCTGTCAAATTTCATGTCAATGATAAAAATATGATGCGTTACTTTGCTCATATCATTAAATTAATCATGATCTAGTCAAATATGTGATGGTTACATTGTTGTGGTATTTGGCTGTTTAGGTTCATTGGTGCAGTAGTTTATTCGAAACAAAAAATGGCATTGTGTCTTGTTAATTTGATTTATTCACTGTTCATACTCTTTTCTGTCAAAGTTGTGAAAATTCGATCAAATCTAGACATCCCTTTGTTTTGAGTTACTACTTCAAACATATTAGATACGGCTAAACTGAATTCTCAAGTGGTTGAATTGTTGTTCCGGTTTATTTGATGTTCCGAGCTTACATAAGAACATAAATCTTCTTAGTTTTGTTCTTAATTCGGTTCTTAGGTTTGAATTTCGAATATTCCTGTTTTTGTTGTTCATTTTTAACTTCTGAGTTGGTAGGTTTGTAATAATTCAAGGTCATCAATTCATTTCCAGCACACCTTAGCTTCTTTTCTGTTTCATCTTGTTTCGGTTTGGATAATATTCCACTATTTATTTTAATGTCTTAAAAAAATTGAAACTTTGTGTAATCCATTGTAGTTTCTTTTAGTTTTCTAATATTTTCTCCCAACATGACAAATAAACAATCGAATATCTACATTTTATCTATTCAATCAAAAATCTATTTGAATCGTGTATAGCAAGAAAATCAAACTACCCATTATGTTTAAGAGTAATGTTGTGCGACAATATTACCATTCAAAGTATACTACACCCGTGATCATATAAATGAGAGAAAAAGTTAAGACATATACCGGATCATAACCATCATGGGCCTCTAGAATCTTGAACATATCCTCATGACCAAAGTTAACGTCATCGGAGCGTGGCTACACAGATTTCGATCAAAGCCTACACTAATTAATTCGTTGTTGAGAAACAAGCTATAGTATCCTACACTATAAGCTTAATAAGATTGTTAGCTACAATTTTGTTTAGTTAGATGCTCTTGAACAATTCATGGTTATACTGTGTTTGGGTGAATGGACAACAACATATGGTCCTAAACTATCAATTATTGCTCCCACTTGGTACTTGCTGCCTAAAGATGGGCGAACCTTTTAATTGGGACACAGTTGTAGATCAGCATTATCATTATTTTCGTCATCTGCAGTGTATAATTTATGAGTCTTCTTCAATAAGGATGTCCGCCTTCCTTCTAGAGAAAGCAATTGTCTTGCTATACCCACAATCCAGCTAAATGAACTGTCTCGGAGAGCAGCGGAAAGCCACTTGACCCTAATGAGAGACAACAAGCTGGTCAAGTTGACATAGGCGGGAAGTTGAACCCTTTTGGACTGGAGGGCCGGATCAGAGATATAGAAGCATGGTCTAAATAATGTAGATGCTTTATGTAAACCAACTTTATGGCGACTTAGGTATGCATTATTTTCATAGTGAAGAAAACTCATAGTTAACGTGCTCTTATCATTCCAAACTAGCTAGTGGAGTCTTAGCATCCTCAATCTACTCTGTATCACTCCTAATCTTATGTCTTTGGTTTATAACTAAAGACAACTTCAAAAAAGGTAACTTTCAGATGTTGTCCTCTTAAGTCAACCTACCTTCCAATGCTTTCATTATCTGGCCTAGTTTTAATATTAAATGCAGATTATGTGTTAGCTTTCTTACTCAATTTTATATGGGACCAACATGTTAGAAACTTCGACCACAACATCCACATACTCATCTTATATAATACAACTATTTTTTCCTGGTGAAATTCACCGTAGGAAATAGAGATGAAATAATCTTAGTCAATAGAGTCATGTGATAAATCAGGTCATGTTTATGTCTAGTAACCCCAATGGTATTCTCCTATCTCTTTGAAAATGTTTCTCTTAGCGTACCTTAGTTAGCAAAACATTCGTGGGAAAGAAGTTAGATGAAGAAACTCTTTGCGCCCTGACAGACTACTTTCTTTGCTTGACAACAACTTGTTCATATGAAGTGTTTAGTTGTTACTTGTTCTGTTATTGTTTCATGTTCTTGTTAATAACCAAGACAAGTTGATGTTAAAATATGGGAGGTACTAGTGTTCTATCCTAATTTGAGGATATGGTTGGTGTTCACTGAAAGTAAGTCTTACTCTTTACTTTTAGCCTTTATGTAGCTCAAAATTTTACTATCGAGGTATTTACTTTACTTAATATAATTAGGAAGACGTTTATTGTCAGTGTGTTGAAACTATTCGAGTTAGAGTATTTTTGAATGAGACAAGTGGAAAATCTGTAGAATTTTTTATTTTTTTATTTTGGGTTCTTTGAGATTAGGTTTTGCTGGATGAATGCATTCTAAACTCTTAACTTTTTTTTGTCTTATTTGCTGGAGAAATATATTGTAGACTTTATATTCTTCAATGGGTTTATTTAGTCTAAGAACTTTCAATGTGTTTATGTCAAATTTAATTTCTTTCTATGTGTTTGGTATTTTGTTATTTGTATGCTTGTACTACTAGTTCCTTATTTATTATAATGTTTAAGTAACTTGATTGGAAAAGAGAATGCTCTATTAGTCTGTAAGGTTTCTTTCAGCTTTCCGAGTGAGAAATTTCAGAAAGTATTTTTGTTAGATCAATCTATATATTTTGACTAAATTGAATGAATATGAATTAGCGTACCATTTGGTCAATAAACTAGTGCGTTTTAGTAACATTTTTTCTTGTTTAAGAATTAATAGGAACATAATAATCTAGAGCGTGATTGGATGTATTAGAGGTTGGTTGGTCGAGGGTCTATAATCTCTAGTTTCATAACCGGTGTGGACCAATTTATTCAATTTGCATGTTCACAACATAATCGCTTGAGTCGTCACAAAGATAGATGTCCATGTAAAAAATGTCACAACTTTAAATTCATGGATGTAGAAATCATTAAACATCATCTTTATAAAAATGAATTTGTTGATAACTATTTTTTTTGGAAGCATCAAGGGGAAAAATATGTGATCAACCAGATTTTTGCGGGTCAAGATTTGCAAGGTACTGCTCAACCTAAATTAACATTTGATAATCCATACCGACATATGGTTTTAGATGCTTTGTGTCCCAACTTTCCCCAGGGTTCAAGTTGGCAATCTTCTAGGAATTTTGAACCTTAGTCAACTCATTGATGGAGGAAGATCCTTATCCCAACTCTCAAAAATTATATGATATGCTACAAGCAGCTGATCAAAAATTGAATCCCAGTTCTTCTCTGTTTGAACTTGCTCTTGTTTCTCAGATGTTAAATATTAAAATGCAGAACAATATCTCACAGAGAGGTTATAATGAAATGATGCAATTGTTAAAAGAGGCTTTACCTAAAGATAACATGGTTCTTGATAGTTATTATCAGACCATGAATCTAGTGCGTAGCTTGGGTTTGCCGGTTGAAAATATTTATTATTGTGAATTAGGAAGTATGTTATATTGGGGTGATGATTAACACCTTACATGTTGTACTTTTTGTGCCATGAGAGATACAAACGTCGATATTTTTTCTATAGTTAATATTTTATCCCATATTTGTATTTTTATATTTTTTACCTTATATGTGATCATGCTTTCTTCATTATTAAATCCTGTTACTACTATCGGCGTTTTTAATTTTTCCCATTTATCTTCCGATAAATAATTGTATTTACATATATTAGCTTCTGCTCCCGTATCTATCATTGGTGTATAATATCTGTTGTAATATCCCTCTATTATTATCTTCGCAAGTATATGTATTTTCATATTTTTATCCTACCAAAGTTCTTTTTATTATTACTCTTTTATTTTTATAATTTATTATCAATTGTTTGTCTTCTAGATTATAGATAATGCAAGGAATTTAGAAATAAATACAGGAAGCGTAGACATGAATGAAAAACCTAGCACATCAGGAGTAAAAAACCCAAAAAATGGAAATTCAAAATATTATAATGAAAACTATGGACACTATGATAGAGAGAAAATTATATGGGATAAAAGATTGAATAAAAAATGAACACCTAAACCAATAACTGAACAACATAATTTTTTAGATTTAGACTGTGTAGCAGATATAAATAAAACAATCCAATTATGGATAGAATATATATCAAAATAATTAATAGATAACAAAATAGTAATAACAGAGACACCATGATATATAGAAAGAACACTTATAGGAACAGTAAAATTATGGTTACAAAATTTATCAGATGAAAGTTCAAAAATCTTAGAAGTAATAAAAAAACTAGTGGCGAATTAGCCACTACAAATATGGAAATATTCTATAAATATGAAGTAGCTATAAGAAATGAATTTAGTAGTATGACAACAGAGGTAGAAAAACAAAATAAAGAAAAAATCATAAATAGAAATCTAATGACAAAATTAGCAATATGTAATGTGTGTTACATAAATGAATATACATGTGCATTTAGAGAATACTATTATAAAGGAACATATAGCACAGAAGAAAGTAAAGAAATAAGAAAATTATATTTTACAAAATTACCAGAACCTTTTAATTCAAAAGTAATAAAAAGTTGGAACGAAGCAGAATTAACAGATACCTTAGGAGCCAGAATAAAATTCTTGCGACGATGGTTTATGGAATTTTGTGAAAAACATAAAGAAGAAATAAATATGGAAAAAATATTAGTAAAAAACTTGGCATATTGCAAAAATAAAACAGCACCTCAATTTGGTTGTACGGATAGGTATTATAAGAATAGAAGAAACATACTAGTAGAAAGTTAAGAAAAATAAGAAGAAAATTAAATAAATTATATCCGGAATATAAACAAGTCAATATCACAAAAACTGATTACGTAAAATTAGATCAATTAATAGATAATATATCTAAAATAGAATATAAATATATTCAATATTTAAAAATACAATGAATAACGAGAATAACGAATATAAAGAAAAACTTACTAAAATAATTATAGCGAAAAGACAAGAATTAGTACATAGGCAAAATAGACTTAATAATAACATATTCGCAGGAATTTGTAAAAAATGTATAATAGCACAGAGAAAAACTATTTTTTATCTAGAAATACTAATAGAAAGTTTAGAATATAAACTTCAACACAATCTATAAATTAATAAGGAAGAATACGCGATAGATGAAAAAACATATGAAAACTATGATGGATTAAAAATAAAAATAATATTTTCTAATCTAGGAAGAAGATATAAGAAAATAGGTGGCAATCTAAATCTAATGTTAGAAAAAGTAAAAGTAAAACTAGAAGATAGTTTAACTGCTATGATAAGAATAACAAAAGAAAATGAAGAAATAGATAGAAAAACGGAAATCGAAAAAATAAAGCAACAAGCAAAAAGGAAAGTACAACAATTAGAAGAAGTAAAAAATACTAAAATAATAGAGCTAGAAAAAGAGCTAGCAATATTAAAAGAAATGTATGAAATTAAACAAAGAGAAAAAGAACAAAAAACAAAATTAGCAAATGAGATAATTAAATTCAAAGAAAAATTGCAATTAGAAGACGAATTAGAAAAAGAAGAAAATAGCCAAGATAATCTACCCGAAATAAGAATTGATGAAATAAACAACGATGATCTAGAACAACATTCGGAAACAAGCGAAACATATACGGAAATTTTAGCAAATATAGATAATGCAAGGAATTTAGAAATAAATACAGGAAGCGTAGACATGGATGAAAAACCTAGCACATCAGGAGTAAAAAACCCAAAAAATGGAAATTCGAAATATTATAATGAAAACTATGGACACTATGATAGAGAGAAAATTATATGGGATAAAAGATTGAATAAAAAATGGACACCTAAACCAATAACTGAACAACATAATTTTTTAGATTTAGACTGTGTAGCAGATATAAATAAAACAATCCAATTATGGATAGGATATATATCAAAACAATTAATAGATAACAAAATAGTAATAACAGAGACACCAGGATATATAGAAAGAACACTTATAGGAACAGTAAAATTATGGTTACAAAATTTATCAGATGAAAGTTTAAAAACCTTAAGAAGTAATAAAAAATCTAGTGGCGAATTAGCCACTACAACTATGGAAATATTATATAAATATGAAGTAGCTATAAGAAATGAATTTAGTAGTATGACAACAGAGGTAGAAGAACAAAATAAAGAAAAAATCATAAATCGGAATCTAATGACAAAATTAGCAATATGTAATATGTGTTACATAAATGAATATACATGTGCATTTAGAGAATACTATTATAAAGGAACATATAGCACAGAAGAAAGTAAAGAAATAAGAAAATTATATTTTACAAAATTACCAGAACCTTTTAATTCAAAAGTAATAAAAAGTTGGAAACGAAGCAGAATTAACAGATACCTTAGGAGCCAGAATAAAATTCTTAACGATGGTTTAAATTGTGTATGTGAGAAATAAAAAAAGAAGAAATAAAAATGAAAAAATATTAGTAAAAAACTTGGCATGTTGCAAAAATAAAACAACACCTCAATTTGGTTGTACGGATAGGTATTATAAGAATAGAAATAATAAAAAATACAGATCAAAATATAAATATAAAAAACTGAGAAGAAGATACTATGTAAGAAACTACAAAACAAAAAGACCATATAGACCAAAAAGAAAACTAACAGAATGTACTTGTTATAATTGTGGAAAATTAGGACATGTAGCTAGAGACTGTAAATTACCTAAAAATCCAAAGAAAAACAAATATCAATAATAATAATAAACAATGAAAAATATACGCAAATAGAGTACGTAGATTATGAATTAGAAAGTGAAGATAGCATATATGAAATATCAGAAAATGAAATAGATAATGATATAGAGATGGAATCAGATAATGAATTCTACAATACAACAAATGACTGAAACAGATATACAAATAATAAATAAAGAAGAACATCAAGACGAAGAATCTTTAGAACAAAAAATAATATTTGATAATAATATATTTGAACAAATAAAAGGAAAAGAATTAGATCTAAGCATAGCAAAGATATTCGAAATACCAACAATAAGAAACTGATTTAAACGACAAAAAGAAGAATATTATGTAGTAAGTCAAAGATAACATATCATAGATTGCAAATACACTAAAGGAAAGGCCAAAATACCAATAATAAACAAACGAATAATAAATAAAGAAATACAAGACATTAAGGCTAAAAATCCAATTAAATATGTACATTTAGGAGGAACAGAAATATTAATAAAAGCATGTTTTAGAGAAGGAATAGATACACCCATAGAAATATACTTAGCGGATGATAGAATCATACAACCCATAGAAAAAAGTATAATAAGTGCAGTAAAAGGTAACCTCATATACCAAAAATTTAAATTTATAATAAGTGCTAACTACTCAGTAGCAATAAATGACAGGAACATAGATAAATCACTAGTATTATATTGGAAAATGTCGGGAATAGAACTAGCCCCGGGAAGTAAAATATTTACAGCTAGATGTAAAAACTTATATGTTTTAACAACAAAACATAAAATAACAGAAAAATAAAATAGATAAAATAAAAATAGAAGATCCTTTTGAAAGGATAGTCAAAGTCATAGATAAAAATAATTATAGTTATAATGAGACTAATATAGAAGAAGACTTAGAAATAGTAAAAAAAAGATTAAGCATATCAAAAAGAATAAACTGTGAAATAACACAAATATCATCAAAACTGAGTACCTCAAGAAGAATAGATAAAACTCCACAAAAATTAATGAAAGATGAAATAAAACCACATCATTATTACATAATGGGAATAATGGAACAACGAAAATATTTAATATTAATAGATACAGGACGAGAAGAAAACTATATTACAAGAGAATTAGTAACGGAAGATGAAATAATAACTACTGGCAATCATGCCCCGAACTGCCAAAAGCATTAATGTATACCGAAGAAACTACAGAAAAGGAAATAATCATTGGAGGAGTACCAATAGTAATAAAATTTAAAATATACCAAGGAGATGAAAATATTATTTTAGGAATAAAATGGTTAGAACAAGTAAAACCATATAATCTAGAAGACAAACAATTGATAATAAATTATAAAAATAAAAGAGTAATAATAAAAAGAACTTTGGTAGGATAAAAATATGAAAATACATATACTTGCGAAGATAATAATAGAGGGATATTACAACAGATATTATACACCAATGATAGATACGGGAGCAGAAGCTAATATATGTAAATACAATTGTTTACCGGAAGATAAATGGGAAAAATTAAAAACGCCGATAGTAGTAACAGGATTTAATAATGAAGGAAGCATGATCACATATAAGGCAAAAAATATAAAAATACAAATATGGGATAAAATATTAACTATAGAAGAAATATATAATTTTGAATTAACTACAAAAGATATGCTATTAGGAATGCCTTTCTTAGAAAAATTATACCCACATATAATAACAAAAACACACTGGTGGTTCACAACACCATGTAAACAAAAAATAGGAGCAAAAAGAGTAAATAACAAAAAACGAAAAACAACAGAATGGATAAAAGGAAGTGAGAAAATTACGCAAAATTAAAAATATAAAAAAGAAGACCCTAAGATAGAATTAATTATATTCTCTATAAATAAAGTAAAAATAATCCAAGATAAGTTAGAATTATTATATAGTGAAGATCCTTTACAAGGATGGGAAAAAACATAAAACAAAAGTGAAAATTGAGCTAATTGATAATAATAGTATAATAACCCAAAAACATTAAAATATAATTTTAATGATTTAACCGAATTTAAGATACATATAAATGAATTATTAGAAAAAGGATATATAAGAAAGCAATAGTAAGCACACAAGCCCGCATTTATAGTAAATAAACATAGTGAACAAAAAAGAGGAAAAAGCAGAATGGTTATTGATTATAGAAATTTAAATGCAAAAACTAAAACATATAATTATCCATACCAATAAAATCTAAAGATAACAAATACATGATATAATTATTTTAGCAAATTTGATTGTAAATCAGGATTTTATCACTTAAAACTAGAAGAAGAATCTAAAAAACTAAACATTCACTGTACCACAAGGATTTTATGAATGGAATGTATTACCATTTGGATATAAAAATGCTCCAGGTAGATATCAACACTTTATGGACAATCACTTTAAACAAATAGAAAATTGTGTAGTATACATTGATGATATACTATTATATCCAAAACACAAGATGAACACATGTAAGATTATTAGAAAATTTATACATTTAATAGAATATTCGGGTATAAGTCTAAGTAAAAAGAAAGCAGAAATAATGAAAAATCAAATAGAATTCTTAGGAATACAAATAGATAAAAATGGAATAAAATGCAAACACATATAGTACAAAAAATAATTAACTCAAATGAACAACTAGACACAAAAAGGAAATTACAATCATTCTTAGGCCTAGTAAATCAAGTAAGAGAATACATACCAAAATTAGCAGAAATTTAAAACCATTACAATCAAAAATTAAAGAAA
>JAJJBR010000889.1:0-16776 GCA_022817965.1 Solanum lycopersicoides
GGGGGGGGGGGGGGGACGATGGTAAGGATGAAAAAAATAAAATTTTGAAGTTGAAAATATCTTTTAAGAACAAACTTAAATTATTATTATTATTTTTTTTTTGGGGGGGGGGG
Organism: Solanum lycopersicoides; assembly: GCA_022817965.1. Lineage (NCBI taxonomy): Eukaryota > Viridiplantae > Streptophyta > Magnoliopsida > Solanales > Solanaceae > Solanum > Solanum lycopersicoides. Next base: position 114 of record JAJJBR010000889.1, read on the forward strand.
GGGATCGAGGTAGGGGTGAAAAAAATGAAATTTTGAAGTTCAAAATATATTTTGAAAATAAACTTTAAAAAAAAAATCGGGGGGGGGGGGGGGGCGAGGGGTGAAATATTAATAGGACCCATATACGGAAGTTTTGAAAAATTGCTTTTAAAACTTGGCAACAAATGATTTTTTGAAAATTTGGAGAAAACTTGCAATACCCATATATGACCCGTAGTTTACCCATAAAGTACACATATTTTAATGATAAAATATGGGTATAAATCCAAATATTATCCATATTTAAAATCACTCTTTTAACCATAAAATGCTCAAATTTTAATGGACGGGTCGATGAAAAGTGGGCTTAAATTGCCAGCACTAGTCATTACTAAGCTTGCTTAGGTTTCATACCACCGGCTCCAACTTATTTGGAATTGAACCATAATTATTGTTATGGTTAGAGTATGCAATTACAAAGAACTAATGCAATGACCAACCAAATAATAGGTCACATCTGAATGAAATTATTTACAACCCGATAGTCTAAATCAAAATTTTCATACATAACATATTAAAATCTCGCAGCATAATTTTGTGAGCACTTCAACTCATAAATATCCACAAATAATAATAAAGGTGACATTACTTTCCTAACAAACATGTTGTTTAACATATTTTTTTAAAAAAAAATGGTATATCGAGTTGTATTCAAGTTTACCATTCACAAATCTAATTGAAAGAAGGTAAATCAAAGAATATCATACAACAAAAATGATTTGGAATGACAATTAAAATCTTAACTACCACTAAATATGCATTTTATATGTAATTTGTACTCTATATAAATGTCTTTTAAGTCTATAGTAACATTAAATCTAATGACAATTAATATTTGATGTCGGTAAAGACTGTAGGACTCTTAATTAATGTGCAGATTTATTGTCAGTAAAAATTATTTTTGCTATAGTGTATTTTGGGCATCTGTTAGTTTTAAGAAAAGTTAATATCTTATTATGCCCAAAAAGATGAAATGAAGAAATATGACAAATAGTCAATTTGCGATAAAAGAAGTGGACTAATTGTCTCTATAGTTCTAGGAAGAGTGCAATGCCATACAAAATGTTTGTACCTATGATAAAAACAATCATAATAATATACTAACTATGGCAAGCAAGAGAGCAATTTGTTTGTTTCTTTTAACAAACTTCTTCATTGGTTCTGTACTAGTTATCATATATTTGTTGTTGTGTGTTATCAAATATAGCATAGCTCACTAGCAGTTTTTTCAAAAAGTATATGAAGAAGCATGTAGAAAGGAACAAAAAAGAAGATCGATTTTCAATCATCCTTGTTGGGATTTTAACCAAGTTTACAAAAAATCACGAAAATAGCAAAACCAAATTGCAATAGTTACATGAATCATTATGAATTACAGTAACAATATCATGTCCAGAGCCTACACCCTTGACGTGATTGACACTCTAGAACCATCACTTGTCCTCAAGTGAACCCTTGACCTAAATGACTACTTAAAGACTAATCAAGCAAAATGAGACTCCAAGTGCATAATTAAACTCAAAATGTCTCAATTATAGCTTAATGAATATTTGGAAACACTTAATAAAACATAAGTCAATGTCTCAGAAGATCAATATGGAAAATAATGAGAGACTCTTCAAGTTTTAACTATATATGAAGCCTCTAAATATTAAAATAGATATCGGGCCAGGAACCCCGACAACTTAACAAAATAGGAAATGATTGTGAAGCCCTCTAAAAATCAAGGACGTTCACCATAGCTAGCTGGAGTGCAAATGATATCTATGAAGCGTCTGTTGATGACCCTAAACACCTGTATATAAGACTGGGCAACCGATCGGAATCGAAACACAGGACCGAAATCGGACCACCGGATCGGAACGAATCGGTACCGGACCAGAACGGAACGAATTGACCGATTCGTTGACCGATATCGAGATGAACCGCGCCGGAATTATCAGGACGGATACTCGGTTTCGTCTCGTCCCACTATAAAGGGATGGAACCAGAACAGACCAGAATGGAACGAGATGGGATAAACTAAAATGACACATCTAGTTCTTTCAAAAAATGATTTTTTTGAATTAAAAAAATATGAATATTTTTTTTATTTTTCTAAGTTAAATTAATAGTTTTTAAATTATAATGTAATTTTTTTACTTAAGTTTTTTTAAAGATATTTTTAAAAAAAAATTTACTTATTAAGTTTGCAAGTTAAGTCTAATTAAATTTTTAAGATTTAAATCTTTTGAAATTTATAAGTTATTACTTATTATTTATTAATATGTTATAATTTATAAGTTATATTTATAACTTTTAATTTAAATAAATTAAATTTGTAATTTTAAAAAATTAAATGAAAATAAGGATAAACAATTACACAAATTAAAAAAATATCAATTCAATATATTTAAATTTATATTGCAAATTACAATTTCAATTTACAACAATAAGTAGAGTGCATAGTTTACGCAGCCACCTTCTAGGAAGGGTTCTGTTTCAACTAAGTCTCGAATGTAATACTAATGTAATACTAATAGGGGGTAGTTGGGTTACTTGGGTAGTATTTACTATTTAATATAAAATATAAATTATAATTTATAAATATATAATATTAATTAATAAATATTAATTAATCAGAACCGAAATAAACCGAGATAAATTGGTACTGGTACACCGATACCAAATCTCGATCCCGTTACGTTCTGTGTCCCGATTCAGGATGTCCCGTTCCGTCCTGTAGGCAACCGAATCGGGACGAACCGGAATGGTACCGGATCGGTACCGATATATCCCGTTGCGTTGCCCAACCTTACCTGTATCTGCATCATAAATAAGATGCAGGTCTAATGATATCAGTACATTGAATGTACGAGCATGCAAGGAAAACTAAAGGAATAGATAACTCAACATATAAGACTAGAAGATATACTCACTTCAACTCAACTGCAATACAAAAGCAATAATAAGAGATGTATTATTTAAATCTTTATAAAACATAAATAATAACTCAAGATGCATACAAATACAATAGTTATTCTTTACTGTTATTTGGGAGATTCCCTAATCTACAACCATCATTATGAACTATCTGATGATACAACGTCTTACTCACACTGCTAGAACTGTCATATTATTTTTTTGGAATGTAGAACACCTCAACTAATTGGATACACTAATCTATGCTTAAAATCAATAAGAAATTGTATAAAAAGTACAACCCTTTATCCATGTTGGCTATATTATTTATGAGGAGAGTGAGTTGTATGAACTCATCTCATATCAGTGCTCAATACTACTCTCAATAATATATAAACTAATGCTCAAATGTTTAAAACATATCTCTTTCTCAATTTGAGGTGATTACTCAACATATTCTCTTTAAAAAGGTTATACCTAGAGATATACTTAGAGATATCTTTGAACTCATAAACTCATTTAGGAATCAACATTTTCCTTTTTAAATGTAAAAATGTTACATTTGAAAATACTTTGTTCCCTTATACTCTTTCTGAATCATGAATACGACTCTTCTAATTCTTACATTTACTTTCTCAAGACTTCGCTCAAAAGCATTGTCGATTACAAAATAATTCTCAAAAATACCTCTTAAACTTTCCTCTTAAACTTAATTGAATTTGGAATGTAAATTAAGACATGTGATTAGGACATGTAGGAATCCTCAAAGATTAATGGAGCTTTTAGGAGCTAATACAAAGAAGAGAACATAGTCATGATTCAAAGGATCACGTTCGAAATGAAGTACAAAAAGAAAAAAGATCAGGTGACCCTAGTGTACTGCTGGTGTGGGGTGCTAGGCGCCAAACTACATAGTAAAAGTCTTGGCGCTATGGGTGGTGCGCTGCCCCAGCCCCCTGCCATGAAAATCGATGAATTTTTCTTCTCGATTTAGGGTTCTAACTGGTTTAGAATTGAGTGATTCCTCTTATACTCTTCTTGATTCTCAAACCCAACACAAATCCATAGAATTTCTCATACAAACCAACTCGAAACATGACTCTTACCATAGATCCACAACACAAAAAAACTCACAACCTTCACTCACTACAACAAATAATTTCGTCATTTTATAAATCATATTTCGTCACTAAAAATCTTGTGTGACGAAAAATAATTTGTCACTCAGTCGTCACTAAATGTGTGTCATTAAAAGTATATAAAGATGATTTAGTGCTTCGTAGGTAAAAGTATTATATTAACTACAAAAAGAAAAATCGTCCCCAAATGCTTAAACATTTATGACAAATTTATTTGTTGTAAAAAGTATATTTTTTTTATAGTTAATAGTATGCTTTGTCACTAAAAAGGTTATAACTACCGATAAAATTATATCGTCGCTGATTATTTTACTTAAATCAGTGACAAAATCAATTATCTCTAAAGTTATATGTACTTCGTAGTTGAACAAAATCTAATTTTGTCACTAATGACTATATTTTATATACAAAAAATTATTTATTCTTAAATTTATTATATATATATATCCTATCTCAATTTTTTTTACCCCTGGCCAGCAGCTTGCACATTATGTCTTGGGGAATCGAACTCACAACCTTAAGATTGAAAATGAAGAGTGCTTATCATCAGATCAATTCTCTCTTGCTTTTCATTTTTGTTTTCACTTCTTTCAAATTTAACTTTTGCAGAATTATATGATTATTTATACTCATACACAAATGCATCATATTTACCACCCACAATTCATTCAAATGTAGATTATATTTTAATTAAACTGTGTATTTTTTTAATAAATTATAAGACAAAAAATATTTTGTCATGAATTAAATACATTATTAGTGACAATAATGTATCACCGATAACTTTAAATTCGTGACTAACACTACTTAACAAATGACGCCAATTAATTTTTTGGTGGAAAACTTTAGTGGCCAAAACTTTGCTACGAATTTTTATGTTTCGTCACTAAAAGTATATTTCTCATATATTTAAGCACGAAAAGTAAATTTTGTCACTAAAAACAAATAATTAATTACGAATTTAATGTTATAGCTAATAATTTCGTAACTATATATCATATTTGTTACAGTGACTGTTAAAGAATTGAGGTTACATTCTACTCTTTGTACTTGTTGATAAGTCAAATGCATCATTTCTTGCGGCCCGTCGACATATATCCGAGTTATTGGCACTTTACTGTTAAGTCTGTGGCATTATTTTGGGCGGCTCGATGTTTCTCTCTGGTTCCTTACTTTCCTTAGTTAATTCATCGTATTATTGTGTGGTTTGGCCATTGAGTATATTTGGATTGCCTTGTATTTGTGTGTAGTTGTGACTGAGCTCTTGTTATTATTGTGTGGTGTGGCCATTGATCTTTCTGAACTCGGTCTACCTATGATGTCTATTGAGTATCCCATGTTTTGATCCTTATATACTACGTTTGTATATCTTCTTATGATGCAATTCTAAGAATGAGCCACCCTCTGTCGATCTACCTCGAGCCATCATTTGATTTACTTTTTTATGTAAAATAAAATACAAGATAGAGAGATTCAAGTAAGTTTTGAGCTACTCTACTTGCAGATGGATCGAGGGTCTTTGTATAGGCACATTCTAGCAAGCTAAGTGTGACTCGTAGCATGAAATCTTAATTTTGTATTTCAAAATCTGTAAATTGTGATATCTATACAAGCAGTGGCGAACCCAGGATTTTCGTTCAGGAGGTTCGAAAAATAAAAATGTTATTGATGGAATTTGAACTTGGGGCATGCAACTTAATATTCAGGGGTCTTACCATTGAGCCATCTATTTTTAATTGTTATTGAGGGGTTCAAAATATATACGTCTACAAAAATACAGAAAATTTACCTTATATATATCGTGTATTTTTTGTCGAGGGTGTTCGGGTGAACACCCTGGATCCAATATGGATCCGCCCCTGTACACAAGTGTTGACCTTAATTAATGATTATGATCCACCTATCTAAAGGAATCTTTTTTAGGTCTCACATAAAAATAAAAAATAAAAAAAAATAAAAAAAAAAGGACTAGAGATCAATGTATGCAAAACATATGTACATATGCAACTAGTGATGATATGGCTGAATTCTATTTTTTCTCTTTTGTAGAGATTTCTTCACAGTTTGAGGCTGTAATAATGGTGATGATGGCTCATATTTTATCTTATTTGTTTTCTCCTCCATTTCTCTACTCCCAAGATAAATTATAGCTTTAGCCTGCATTTAGAAATACAATTATATATAACAAAACAAGTCATTTATTAACTATTATTAGAAAAACTGGAAATACATATATACCTGAAGCTGAGTAACATGAGAAGCAACAAATTTTTCATTGTAAAATATTGTTAGCTGTTGTGATTGCTCATTCTCTAATATTTTATCCTCCCTAATAGCAAATAGTAAATAAAAACAAATATATACTAATGAATACCTAATTCCAAGGAGTAATGACTAATCAATATGGATTTGTGATAAGTAGACTTACATCAACAAGTTGCTAGGAGAAAGAGTGAGTTCCAAATTACACTTTCTTCTCATTTTCTTCAATTGAGTTTTTTTCAATATATATTTTGTATAAGAGAATTAATGAAAGATGAAATGTGAGTTATTTTAATTTTTTAAAAATGAATATATATATAATATTGTTTTCTTGGGAAGTGTGCCTGCAGGTTGAAAGTAAAAGCCAAGTTTATTAAATTATATTAGTTGATAAAATAGAACACGAAACGCACACTTGTAAAGATGACAAAAATCGACATACGCCAACCTTTTTTATTTCGTCAAAAAAACAGTGACGCATGGACCATGCACCCACGTGTTTCTGTTGGCCTTATTATTTTATATTTTGTTAACTTCATTCAAATAACTAGAAAATATAATCCTAACATCAGATTAAAATTTTCTATTAAGAAAAAAAATATAACTCGTTATTAAGTTTTTCTATCGAGCCTGTTTGAAGGAAAAAATTACAGTTTTTCTCAGAGTATGATCAGCTTTTTGGTTATATAAACAAACTTATGCAACATGCAAGATTTAATAAAATTTAAGAATTCACATTACTATTTATTTCATTTTGGGTTGATTTAAGAAAGAAATGATTATAAAAATTAAGATCTAAATAAATTGTTAAAAATTGTGGCTAAATATATATATATATATATATATATATATATATATATATATATATATATATATATATATATATAAATTTTTTATAAAAATATTATATTAAGTATGTATATTAATAAAATATATGTATATAATTCATCGGTTCAGTTCGATTATTTTTTCGATTTTTTCAAATAAAATCATAGTCAAACCAAATACCGTTCAAAGCTCCGGGACCCGATGTTTACACCCCGTCTTCTTCCAAAAATATTGGCATTCCACCCAGGACACTGTTATTCGTCTCAGTAAAGACGTCTTCTCCACATCCACTCTACCAGCATACCTCAACGAGACTCATATTACACTAATCCAAAGGTTAAATCACCCGAACACATTACTCAATATCGTCCCATTAGACTTTTAATACTATTTATAAAACCATTATCAAAATCATTGTCCATCGTATTCGCCCCTACCTCCGTTCCCTCATTAACCCCTTCTAAAGCAGTTTCCTTCCTGGACGGAAAGCAGCTGACAATGCCATTATTGTCCAAGAAGCTCTCCACTCCTTTCGGAAGAAAAAGGGCACCATAGGGGCTATGATGCTAAAACTCGACTTGGACAAAGCTTTTGATTGGCTTGAGTGGTCATTTATTCACTCTTTCCTTCTCCATCTGAATTTTCCCCAGCCTCTTATTAAACTAATTATGGCCTGTGTTACTACTTCTTATATTTCTATTCTTATTAATGGTACCCCACCCCTTTCTTCCAGCCTTCACGCGGTATCCGTCAAGGAGATCCCTTGTCCCCCTATCTATTCATTATTTGTATGGAATCGCTTTCACGTTCCATTGAGCATGCTGTCTGCACAAATTCTTGGCAACCGGTTAAGTTAAGTCGTACATGACCTTCCCTCTCCCACTTACTCTTTGCCGATGACCTTGTATTATTTTCCCAAGCCACAACTGCAAATGCCACTACTATTATTAACATTTTTAACCATCTCAAACATGTATCTGGTCAACATATTAATTTCTCTAAATCTAAAATTATTTTTTCTCGCAACGTCAACCCTACCCAACGACATGCCCTTCCGCGCAACTAAATATCAAATCTTCGGATCATTTTGGGAAGTATTTGGGTTTTATCATGCCTAACTTACATCCGCGCTCATCTGATTACCAATTCATCCTTGATCGCATGACCACTCGCCTTCAAGGTTGGAAGAGTACTACTCTTACACTAGCAGGACGCACCACATTGATCGCCTGCAACGCAATTTCCTCTAGACTTTAATATCAATTAAAATTGATAAACGAGGTAAAAGTTTTCAAATCGCTAACATAAAACTTTCAAAAAAATTCTATGCATTATCCAAATGAAAACTTCATTAACGATGCCGAATCAGAAACATTTTGAAAAGATTAAGCAAAAATCAAAACTTCACTACACTGCCACAAATAACAAATAAAACAAATAAGACTAAAGTTATTGGAAATGCGATGATGAAACTTACCTGAGAGGAAGTAGATTGAACAAGGTTCAACTTAACTTTAGGAAGAAGATTGAACAAAATAGATCCGATTCACTTCGTTTGAAATCTCCAGGAACTATTATGGGATCTTACGTTTGTTAATTATTTCAAGAATAAAAGATTCGAAAGGTTAGTTCTTGGAGAAAGGTGTTTTATGGAGATTTACGATATCTATAACATTAGGTAAATGGAAGATCAAAAGCCACATTGGAGAACAAAGTTCTGAGGTTTCACTGAAAAAAGGGTTTTCGATAACTCAAAATATTAAATTCTTTATTATATTACTTGATTTCTTGAATAATGTACCTTTTTTTCTTGATAAGTAGTACCAATGCAACTTTTTACCATACAATACTACAAGAAGACAATTGCAATTTAGAAATCCTTCTTCAGTATTCAAATGAACAAATATAGTGATAAACTCTCATTTACACCGATGATTCCTCACTTATGTTATATACACTGATGATTCTTCTCAAATCTTAATTAGATGAAAAACCTTTCTGCAAAAGCCAAAATCTTGTTGAGACTGATATAAATGAAATAGATGACGATCAGCTAAGTTGCTCGTACGTACCAAAAATGTTACCGCATCCGTTTCGGATTCTTCAAAAGTGTACTTCTTTTGAAGGATGCGACGTATATCTGATGACATCTTTACAGAGTTCCAAGCAACATAGATGATCACTATACCAAATTGTTACCTTAATATACAACAATAACAACAATATGCTATATACATGTCTTTTTTTTTTTTTTTTTAGGATATTGAATATGACCTTGGTTTTCTATAGATGTATATTGGTCTGCAAGAATAAGTGGTCGTCCAACAATGGAAACTTCCTCCGAGATGAGTTTGGCCTTGTGTAAGTAATGTGTGAGAGAGATCGTCTTGTTTTAAGTTTTTGTTGTCCATCTTGTATTCCTAAGATACTTAGAACACAAATTTGAAGAACTTGGTAAGAAAAAACAAAGTTTAAGAGCATTTTCACAGCTAGAAAATCAAAACTAGTAGAATAAAATAAAATCAGAAATAATATATAAAAAAAAATTTTAAAGAAAAAAATCGAGTCCACTAAATGCAGAGTGTCCCTTTAAGGATATTATTCCCCTTAAGTACTCGAGGTTAATGGAATGTATCCTCCTAGGATAGAACGATCTTACTTTTTGATGTATCGGTACCTAAAACTACAGTGTCAAGCGAACCACTCAACGGCAGTAAGTAGTAGAAGAAGTCCAGAAAAATTATTAGTTTCTACGATGAGAGGAAATCCCTCAATTTATAGAAAACTAAGGTTAGTGTAAAAAGGTTCTTACTGTGCCTTTCCAGAAATATCACAAACCTTTGGAAAAGTCACAATCTTTCAGTAAGGTCATCACCTTTCATAAAAGTCACAACTTTTCATAAAAATCGCAAATTTTCATAAAAGTCACAACTTTTCATAAAAGTCGCAACTTTTCATAAAAGTCACAACTCTTCATGAAAGTCGCAACTTTCCACAAAAGTCACAATCTTCAGAAAAGTCGCAACTTTCATTTTTCATTCACACCTTTTAAAATCCAACAATCCCCCACATGAATGGAGAATGACTCCAAGACAAAGAAATGAACAAGAATGTGTACTTTACAAGCAAGAATTAATTGCATCTGGATAAGTAGGTTTCCCCTTGGACTTTCGTGGTTAACATATGTCAGATATAATTGGTCAATCGGTAGATGTGATATCTTTGAACTGTCGAGCTTTAGTGTATGTCACACAATTACCCTTTACCATTTATGGTTCTTACGATTTTGTTCGTTTAATCCAGAAACACCTTTTGGTTTCATGAGTGTATATAGAGATGGGTTTTTGACAATCATCCTCTTGGACCTACTTACACTTCACACTCACATATGTGATTTCTAAACATGTTATCGTGTAGATACACTATTTGGTCACATATGTCAAACTTAGCAAATCATTAAAAACTTTATGTTTTATTAACTCATTAAGAAGTTTTAATCTTGTATTCTTCCCGAGCATTGTATGCATCATGGGATTGGATTGAGTTGGTTGAAAATGTCGAACCGTCAGTCACAAATTTGTATTTCTCCTTGAATCTAGCTCTTGGGATCTCCGGTCTGCTAGATAGAGTTACTGCCGTGAAGACTTATTCTAAGCCGTAAACCAATTCCCTTAGATGATCTTTAAAATTTCTCTCTAGTTAGGCCTTTTTTATAAGTGGATCCAACACATATCCGACTTTACATAGTCAATTGTGATAATTGCACTAGAGAGTAGTATCTAACGGTATTATGTCTATGTCTTAAATGATAAGAATTTCCGTTATATATCATGCTCCATGTCCTACCTATTGCATCTTGACTATCAAAGTGTATGCATATTGATGCCAACTTAGGGCCAAAAAGAATATCTATCAAGAAATTCTTGAGTCTTTCAACTTATTCACGGACCTTATCTAGAGCACCTAACTCAGAGATCATTGTAGAGATAATGATACATGTCTTTTTGGAAGATTTCCAAGAGACTGCTCCTCCACCAAGAGTAAATATATATTCACTAGTGAATTTTATTTTATTTGATCTCGGTGATCCAATTTGCATCACTATATCATTTCAATACTGTTTGTTATTGTTATAATGCAAGACATAGTTTGAGTATGTTTTAAATACCCCAAAATTCTTTTCATTGTCATCCAATATGTTTGATTGAGATTACTCATGAACCGACTCAGTTTACTAATAGCACATACTATATCTGATTGCGTACATTTCTTAATATACATCATACTTTCCAATAATCTAGCAAAATCTAATTGTGAGTCACTTTTGCCTTTACTCATTTGAAATGCAAAGCTCACATTTATTGGAGCCTTGACAATATTGAAATCCAAATATTTGAACTAGTCAAGTACCTTTTCGATGCAATGAGACCGTGAAAATGCTAAAAATATTATGGAGTTATAAGGATTCTTATACCTAAGATCCCATCAGTAACTCCAAAATCATTCATATCAAACTTGCTTTCTAGCATACGTTTAGTAGAATTTATGTCATTAGTGTCTCTATTGATGATCAACATATCACTAATATACAAACAAACAATGACCTTGTGATTTTAATGTGAACACATTTATCACTTTTATCATTCTTAAATCAATTTTCCAACATGGTTGATCAAATTTTTTATGTCATTGTTTGAGTGCGTGTTTTAGTCCATAATGTTACAAGTTCACACACTTTCTTTTCTTTACCAGGAACCCCAAAACCTTAGGCTGTTCCATGTAAATTTCTTCCTTCAATTCTCCATTTAAGAAAGGTGTTTTCACATTCATTTGATGTATTTGGAGGTCATATACCACATCTAACAGAATTAACATCCAAATGAATGTAACTCTAAGTACTGGCGAGTATGTGTCAAAAAGATCAAGACCTTGTTTTTGTCTTGCTTTATGTATGTCAACAGTTCCATCAACTTTCATTTTCCTTTGGAGATTCACTTTAAATCCAAAAGTTTATTTCCTGGAGGAAGATCAACAACTTCCAATAGGATTGCTCGAGATTGAACCAATCTCACTACTGACACCATCTGTCCAAAAAGATGAGTCTACAGAAGACACAAGAAATGTTACAAAATCATATTTGAAGGAAGTAGATGTCCTTTGACATTTTGTACGCCTCTGAATCTCTTTATTAAGTTAATTCTCATTTTTTTCTTTCCAAGGTCGTTTAGACCTTTTACTAGACTACTAAGTCTAATTTTACAGTCCACAGTATTAGCTCTATTTTAATCCTTTTAGGAATATGAACATGGACTTTGGTTAGATATCCCCACACTTTGAAATATTTCAAGTTGAATTTCCTTCTTTTTCATTTCTCATATGTAATAGATTGTGTTCTGAACAAACAAAATTGCTTTCTTTGACAAATTTTTTTGTTGTTTCCTTTTGCAGTAAGGATAGTTCCTCCACACAAGTTTTGTGTTAAACCTGAACTTAAAAATAATGCAACCATCATTTCTTCCAATGTTCGGTTTTCATTACATTCAGGTAAATAAGGCAGCAGTTTGATGGATAAATCCATTTTCCAAGCATATTTCTTCAAAAGGAGATTTATATTCTCCATCTCTATCACTTCTTATCTTTTTCTCAACTGATTTTCAACTTCAATATATGTCTAGACATTTTTATTGCTTCATCCTTGCCATTCAGCAAATAGACATAGTCGTTTCTACTGCAATTGTCAATGAAAGTTACGAAATACTTTTTCCACCACGAGATGGTCTTTACTTTATATCACAAATGTCATTGTAAATTAATTCTAAGGGATTAGATATCCTTTCAACATATTTGTAAGAATGCTCAACATACTTAGATTCCACACAAACATGACATTTTTATTTATTGCGCTCAAAGTTAGACAAAACTTTTAAGTTGATTAGTTTTTCTTACAAGGTTTTGTAATTGAAATGCCCTAAGTGGTTATTTCACAAACAATTTGATTCAAGCAAGTAAGAATAAATAGAAATATTGAGTTTGAAAAGCTCTCCGCGAGGTAGCTTTTTCTCACAAATATTTTGTTTCGAATATCTTACAATTTTCTGTGACACAAACATGTTAAGAATCATCACCTTGTCAAATCTCCTTTTCGAAAGAACTTTCCCATAACTTTCAATTTGATTGTTATAGAGCCACCCATGAACAAAGTTTCATAGCATCCAATAAAGGCAATATAGTACAAATATTTCTTTTACAAAACATCACAAATGACTATTCACCAATATTCATGTCTATACAAATAATTATGTTTAATAGACATACCTTTCCATGAAAGTCACAACATTTTAAGTGACACGTTTTCATAAACGAACTCAATCATTTTGAACAAATATACATATAATTTGGTAGTTTCATACTACTCATATCATATACTAGTAAAAGACAAACTCAACGACCACAATATCATATACACTCCAAGAATTTTGTAGGTCTAACATAATACAAAAGTATATCATATTTCATATCTTGTGCTCCAAATTTAAATTAGACACAAGTCTAATTTATCTTTATCATAAACAAAGAACCCCCTCACATTTTAAATATGATCTCAAAAATATTTTTTAAGTATTCAAAAATAGTTATTCCACATATTTTTTTCCTCATGCTATCAAAGTGTCATTGACAGCATGAAACCTCTTTTGATGATATTATTCTACAAAAAAATTATAGTGCTTCAATTCCATTTGACAATATTTATACAATGCCAAAGTTCATTCCATAGAGACACAAAATAATAAACTCTAAGTCAATGATATTTTCATCTATCACAAATAGTCATACCACTTAATATTTAGAATACTAACAATAAAGACAAAAACTTTATTTTTACAATCTATTTCTATATAACAATGAAGTTTATAGAAAATCAAAAGTACAACGTTGACTTTTTATGTGAAGTTTTCATGTTCTTCAAACCAATGCGTAGTCTAATTTATTTAGAGTAGAAAACTACAAAAGTTTTTAGTCTACAAAATTTAGACACAATCAAATTTCACATGGAGTACAAAACTACAATGTTTTTTCTAGTCTCAGAATATGATTAAACATATTCTTAGATTATCATATAGATATGCTTTTCTCTTTCCAAATAGTCTTCCAACTATGACATTTTGACATACTATTTTATCAAATAAAAATGTGCATCTCTCAATCTGCAAACTAAAGAATTTCAAAGGCAACATTTTTTACCAAGGAAAATTCATTCAAAAATCATAGGTTTTCGAATATTTTTCTAAAGACGTACATGATAAATATTAAAAGTGTTAACTTTTAGAAACTATTTCCTCCTCAGATAAACAATAAGAAGGTTACCTGCTGTAATTTTTAATCGAAATACCATCAATTCTTTGAGTACATTCTCACTTTAACCTCGCTAAACAAAGCACCGAATTCTGGAGAAGTGATGCATTAATCTTCTACTTCCATGATATGTTTCTCTCAATTAGTAGAATAGAAGAAATACAACGGTATAATGATTTCCTTAAGATTGTTATCCATCTTGTATTCCTAAGATACTTAGAACAAATCTTTGAAGAACTTGGTAAGAAACAACAAAGTTTAAAGAGCATTTTCACAACTAGAAAATTAAAACTAGTAGAGAAAATAGAGTCAGAAACATATTAGAAACAATATACGAAATATTTTTCTTAAAAAAGAAAATCGAGCCCACAGAATGCACAGTGCCCCTTTAAGGAAATTATTTCCCTCAAGTACCCGAGGTTAATGGAATATATCCTACCAGGATAGCACGATCTTACTCAGCAATGTATCGGTACCTAAAATCACGGTATCAGCGAACCACTCAACGGAAATAAAGCACACTTTGAATACTAGATTTAGTAGTAGTAAAAGAAGTCCAGAAAAATTATTAGTTTCTACAATGATAGGAAATTCCTCCAATTATAAAAAACAAAGAGTAGTGTGAAAAGGTTCTTATTGTGCCTTATCGGAAAGGTCACAATCTTTTGGAAAGGTCACCACCTTTCATAAAAGTCACAACTTTTCATAAAATTCATAAAAGTCGCAACTTTTCATTTTCCATTCACACCTTTTAAAACCCAACAATTTTGTAATTTATATGGAGATTGAGAGCTCGTGTATTAGATGGAGAAGATAGAGTTGCTCCTAGTGCATCCAGACCTCCTTCGATGTATTCATTCCAATGATTATTGGAAGCATTTCTTAGGAGAGGGAGGATATAAGAAGACTAAGGATCAACTGATCTTATTGTATCCAATGTGTGTCATTTGGGATTGGCTTAGCACAGATAGTATCGTTGATAGTTGACGGTGGGCACGGAGGGAAGGAAATAGTTAGTGCGCCAAAAGAGGAAGTTTTTCAAGGTAAGTTTAATGGAGATAAAATGGTGAGCATGCCTAAGGGTTGTGGGCGCAAAAGCAGCGGAGGTGATGGAGGAATTGGCGCCCGTCATGGCGCCTGATAACATATAAAACCATGGAAGATGTATATAACCCTATTATTATAATTATTATATTTCTTGCTTTACTCTGTACAAGGATGTGTATATATACACTAGGATGCCTCTAATACTACAGTGGTATAATCCAAATAGGATTAAAGTAATATAACAGTAATAGGACTATCCAAACTCAGTAGGTCGTCTCTTAGTCATACCTGACATGGATTCGGAATCATATGTGTCGATAGGGAGAAAATGAGAACATTTTGTATTGACAAATCTGTAAAATAAGTGATACACTAGTGTTGTACTCGCTAAATTCACCTAAAGGAAAAACCTATTACTTTCTAGCTCCCAGAGACATAATTATATCAGTAACACCAGAAATAAAAATATATCAACAAATGAAACTAAAACTAAGGCGAAGTCCATCAGTAGCAGCTAGTGGTTAGATGGCAAAGTTGTTTGAATTCTATTTTTTCGTTTTTTGTAGAAATTATTGTAGAGATCGCTTCATGATATATATACATGTTTGAGGTTGTAACAATGGTGATGAGAGCTCAAATGTCTTGTTTGTTTTCTCCTCCATTCCTCTATTTGCAAGATATATTATAGCTTTAGCTTGCATAAAAAAATGACTCATTTAATTATAATTAATAATTATAAGAAAATAGAAGGCATGCATTTAAACTAAATTCATACACTTTGTGAGAATATTAGAAGTTTAATTGGTTGACTATCTGAATGTAACGACAGGTTCCCGTTGTTATGGAAAAGCCAAGTTTTCTGAGTAGTAACTTGGAAATTTCTAGCCTAGGTTAGACTTGGACGAAATCTGAGTTAGGTGAGGTCTAGAGAAACTTTATAATGAATGGGGAATTTAATTATGAATTTGATCACATGAGTGGATAGCCAAGACGTTACGGAGCTTTTATGAATTTACGGAATCGAATTCGAGCGAGTAGAACTCCTGAAACTGAATGTGGCGTGAAAGGGTAGTTTTAGAACGTCCAGGTTTGAA
>JAJJBR010000890.1:0-73663 GCA_022817965.1 Solanum lycopersicoides
GTGAATTGATGTGGCCTTGTCGGCGTTACTTATGCAATATGATGATCATGGCCTTGTCGGCATTACTGAAGTATATGATGATTATGTGATATATAATAATGTCTATCTATATGTGAAAGTATATGTGTTCTTATATGAAGTGATGTTAGTTATAAGATGTTATTCCTAAATACTTCTAGAATGACTTGTATTGTATGTTAAGTGAAATATGTGGTGTCTTGTTTAGGTAGACTTATGTCCCTTGCTTGATGCTTATATGAACGTTATTATGTGATGATTTGACTTAGTATGTTAAGAGTCTTGAATTAATATAAGTGAGACCTTGATGATAAGAAGGTCAATGTTATGTGGAACCTTGTACTTAGTGGCGAGGTTATGAATTGTGAAGTAGTTAGCCGTAATGGTATCCTTCATGCTATGAGTGATGGACTTAGGGATGGTTGGCTGGAACGGCATCATATCATACCTTAGGAAAGTCGCGATGAGCTTCTTGTCGCTAAAGTGAGATATGCCCTAGTGGAACTTGCTTTATAGGGTGAATGTAAAGGGGTCGTGAACTAGATAAGGACCTATTTATGTGAACCTTGATGTGAACTAATCTATGAGAACTAAGGCTAGCACCAAGTGAGTATGAGTAAGGGGGAAGTGGATTCAGTTAAAGAAGAGATTGAATACTTCGTACACTCTTCATATTCCTTAACCATGTGCCTACATGGGATGTGTCCAAGTTCTACCATTGGCAAGTAGAACAACCTCATCGAAGTAGGATAGAACTTCGGATTCCATGTCTTGCTACCATGGTCTATGTCGGTTATTGCCTATTCTCATCATGTGGAATACCTTTTAGCATTAGATAAGTTTATGAGGTTTAGGTGGTGGTATGGGACGCTATCTAGACATTGCACAATAGACTTTGAAGGTGTTATGTGGAGTTCCTAGGTCTTGTCCAAAGACCATTATGTGATCCATTATGTGAGTGTCTTATGTGATGATTTATGTGAGTGTCTTATATGATGTATGAGTCTTAATGAACTAATGAATTAATGAGCTATGTTAGTAACTATGTAAATGGTTGAGTACCTAATCTAAGTGACTTAAGCATTCCTTAGCTAAAGTATGAGGAGGACATGAAAGGATGGTCTCTTCATGTCTTATCTTTGGAAGTCTTGAGGATGACTCTAGTTAGGGAAGTTGGTTAATCTTGTTGACATGATCTAAACCTTAGGAAGTCTTAAGGACTATTTAGGTAATCTTGGAGAGGTCATTGCACTATGGAAATATCTTCTTGATTTACTTAAGTAGGTCTTTTGATAGGCTTTTGAAAGAGAATGTCTTCTAATTTAAGTGATGGTGTGTTTAGTGAGAATGATTCTATTTAAGGTAGTCTATAGGATCTCTTGTGTGTGTGTGAAAGGGATTGTATGGGCGGTCTCTCCACACTTACTCAAGTGAGACTTAGAGTCACCTTAGGTAGAAGAATCTTACATAGATGTTTATGGTTGTTTTCTAAGTATGTATGTGACTCATCGTAGGTAATCTTAAGGGTCGTTTAGGCACATCTAGAGAGGGTGTATGGGAGGTCTCTCTTTGTGTGACTTAAGTGAATCTTAGGATGACTTTAAGTGAGGGAATTACATACTAGGAAGACTTAGGGAGAAGGGTGAAGTGATTCACTGTAACAGTGAATTAATTCACTGTACAGTGAATGTAGCTCACTGTAAAGTGAATTCTTTAAGATGCTATTTTTGGTTTAATGTTATCTTATGTGTTTCTTAATTGGTAAATGATGTTCTTATATTTAAAATATGATTTCTAAAATAAAAGATGCATATTTCTAATAAAGTCCGTTTTCATGATTTTTATGCATATAGCCATACTTAGTACATGTGGTTGTACTAATTCCATGCTTTATTTTCTATCTATAGTCCTTGGTAGGTAAGGGAGCTTGGAGAAGAAGACTTGGGCATTAGAAGAATTGTCCGAGTAGAAGAGTTCAAGTATGTCCTCATTGTTTCGAGGGCATATATGTCGTTTTATGTTTCTTTTATGAAATATTGTAATAAGACTATGTTAGTTCTATTTTTCGTATTAAAGTACTCTTGTGTCGTAAGTTGATGAGATTGAGACTTAGTATTTCTATATGAAAGAGTTTTAAAGACTATTTTATGTTTTAGTGAAAAGTTTGAATTCCGCACTACTTTTCATTATGTATATGCGATGAATGATATGAATGAGGCTTGTCTTAGAACTCTGAGAGTTCGACGACGCCGGTCGCAATCCAAGATTGCACCCTATCTTCTAGGCTATGGTCTCGGGTTGTGACATTACTGCAGATAGAAGGTGAATAGGAAGAGCTTGAAGAACATGTTTAGTGAGAGTAGCCTTGCCTCCATAGCTAAGTTGTTTGGTTTGCCAACCTGTAATTCTACCAACAACCTTGTTAACAAGATCAGAAAAATAAACATTTCTAGGCCTGCCAACAAATAAAGGGCATCCTAGGTAAGTAATAGGACCCTGCTTCTGTTTGAACCCTGTCAGCCTCTTAATTCTATCTCTAGTGCTATTAAAAGCATTAGAGTGTAGCATAAAGTGGCTTTTATCTCCATTAATGAGTTGTCCCAAAGCGATCTCATAATCCTTTAAAGTTGCCATTAAGTGCTTTAAGGTTTTGTACCTTCCAGAAGAAAACATAATTATATCATCAGCAAAACTCAAATGGTTCACTTGGGGTCCCCTCATTTCCATGAAAAAACCATGATAATCAGGGTGATTATGTAACCTGTTGACAGATCTTGAAAGCACCTCAGCACCTAAAATAAATAGGGCCGGAGAAAGAGGATCACCTTGTTTGAGACCCCTAGTGGAGTTGAAAAAACCATACCTCTTACCATTCACAATGATTGAGTACCAATTGTTAGCCATGATTCTCCACACCATATCAATGAACACCTCATCAAACCCCATTTTCCTTAGAACCAAGCAAATATATGACCATGAGACTCTGTCATAAGCTTTTGCCATGTCTAGCTTAATAATGACATTACTTCCAATGTTGGGTTTCTTGATTTGGTGAATGATTTCCTGAGCTAACATGATGTTTTCTGAGATACTTCTTCCTTTCACAAAACCGGACTGATTGGGAGAAATCAAAGAGGGTAGGATAGGGCTAAGTCTGTTACTCACTAGTTTGGAAATTATTTTGCTAGTGAAGTTACTTAGACTTATAGGCCTAAACTCAGTGAGCTTGTTTGGATTATTTACTTTGGGGAGCAGCACAATACAAGAATGGGAGAAATATTTAGGAATCATTTGACCGCTGAAAAAAGCCTGAATCACCCCCATTAGATCATGCTTGATAATGTGCCAGCACTTCTGAAAGAAGTACCCATTCATGCCATCAGGACCTGCCGCAGAATTAGAGCTCATAGCAAAAACCACCTCCTTAAGTTCATCCATATCTGGAACATTGGTAAGATGAGTATTCTGATCATGACTAACCAACCTTGGAATACACTCCAAGATTTGCTCATTAATAAGCTTGTCTTCACCTGTGAATATAGATTTGAAGTGGTCACAGGCAGCTTGAGCAATGTTATCCTCACCTTGAATCCAATCCCCATTTTCAGTGACAATTTTGTGTACAAAAAGTTTCCTTCTCCTTCCCCTTATAATAGAATGGAAATATTTGGAGTTGGTGTCACCTTCCTTGAACCACTGGAGCTGGGTTTTCTGTTTCAAAATATTATCCTCCAACTTGAGAAACTTAATATACTGAGCATTGATTTCATGAAGGGCACTCCTATGTGAGTCACTTTGGTCAAGGATGTATTCCTCTTCAGCTTTGTGCACTTGTTCCTCATACATCCTTACCTTTTGAAAAATATCACCAAATTTCTTTCTTGACCATACACTAAGAGTATTTGACAATCTTTTCATTTTCTGGTTGAATTTCCACATGCCATTACCTTCCACCTCCTTATCCCAACAAGTTTTCACAATTTCCATGAATTGAGGGTTATCAACCCAACAATTAAGGAATTTGAAATACTTGATGTGATCAGAATTTGTGGAAACCATTTCCATGAGAAGAGGACAATGATCTGACCCAGTGGAAGACAAGTGTGTAATGGTGGTTTGAGGCATCTTTTCTAACCATGAGTCATTCACCAAAGCCCTATCAAGCCTCTTCCAAATTCTGTGATTGATACCCCTCTTATTTGACCAAGTGAATTTGTGTCCACTGTAACCAATGTCCAAAAGTCCACATGCTTCAATAGTAGCAATAAAATCCATGCTCTTCCTCATATTGTATGGCACTCCCCCCAGTTTTTCATCGACAGCAGTTATAACATTATAATCTCCAATTGCACACCAAGGTTTGGTGTTCACTGTGGCCTGCTGAAGCATCTTGTCCCAAAGGGGCCTCCTGAGGTAATCCTTACACTTCGCATAGACAAATGTACTAGTAAATTGGTATTGTAACTCATTGTGTTTCATATCACAAGTGATCTGCTGTTCATCTTCATCAAGAATATTACAGTCAATATCACTGCTCCAAAAAACCCAAATTTTACCATTACAATTACTAGTGGCATTTTCCATGTTTAATTGAACTTTAAAGCTTTGTACATGAACACTATCTGAGAAAGGTTCCAAAATGGTAACTACAGATAAATGGTGAAGCTTTCTAAGCATCTTTAGTCTCTCCAACACTCCCTGAGTGTTGATCCCTCTCACATTCCATATGAGTGTACTAATCATTGAGAGGATCTAGAGGAAAAGAGCCTAGTGTTAGGTCTGCCAGCAGTGACAGTATTGACATCTTGCTTTTTGAATTGGAGATTGTCATGCTTGAATCCTCTTGGAGATAAACATTGATTTTGGGTTACTTGTTGAATCTCCTCCTCTAAAGTGTGATCATTATGAGGACTAAAAGCTCTAATAAGAGCCTTACTAGTCTCATCATCTTCATCCTGGTCCTCTATGGAGTTGTTATCCCTATCCAGTTCATCCTCAGAATTCTCTACTGCATATTCATCAACAAGAGGAGTTGTGTTACCCTTACCCATTTGCTGTTTCTTCTCAGGTGGTTCTGTTGCCTGTGGAGTCATATATTGAATTTGAAGTGGGGGAATATCCAGCCCTTGATTATCATTGACCATAACAAATTCCTGACATGGTTCTTCCCTTTTTTCCTGTTCTTGACCATTTTCCTTTTGTTGCTTACTTAGCCTCCTTTTAGCAGCATCCCTTTTTTGTTTGCTAGGTTTGTTTTTGCTCTTGGGAGTGCTGTCAAGAGAATTAGTAGCAATCTGTTTTCCTTTGTCATTATTTTCTTCTTTTTCAGTCTGCTGTTTCTCTTTGTTATTTGCAGAAAATTCGTTTCTATCTCTGTTTTGGGCCTGCTGATTGTCATGCTGCAGTTCCCCTTGTTGCTGCCTAGTTTTGGAATTATCCAAGGCTCTATGGTCTTTCCTATGGTCAACCAACCCCTCATGCAAAACATGAGGCAAACACCCCCCTTTGGTAGCCCCTTCCTGCAGGTTAGTGATTTTCTCCTGACACCCCCCTTCCATACCTCCATCAGCTTCTTCAGCAGACTCAGCATCAACAATAATACAATGGGGGATCTTGGGTTTTGGGAGCATTGAGTCAATACCTGGGATTTTATTTCTGTTAACTGCAACAGCTTGCTGATGGTGTTTTTTTAGAGAATTGGGGTTGTTGATCACAGTTGGGCCATTTGTATTTCTATTTTTTTCTTGTTCAGCCTGGTTTCTTGTTTCCCTGATGACAGCTTTTTGTATGTGACTCATCTCTTGCTGATCCTGCATATCAAGGTTAGAATAAAAGTTTTGAGTTTGAATTTGAGATATACGTGTATTGCCTTGTTCTTGCTGATGTTTGCCCCTGCTCCTTTGCATAGGAGGTGAAACAGGTCTCCAAACAGCCTTGTGGCTATTTTGATTAGGATCTTTCTGCTGCCTTATTTTTTTGTCGGCCATTGTTCTTCATGAATTCCTGCTTGCTGGTTTTGTTCTTTTGGATTGAGGGGATTGATACTTTGTTTTTGAATTGCAGATTGGCTCATTGTTTGATTGTGTCTCACAGCCTGCCTGGATTCTTCATTTTGGCCAGAGACTTGTTGATTTTGACTCTTTGTAGCCATTTCAGAATTGCTTTTCTCCTGCAGATTGTTTCCCTGTTCCTGCAATTTCCTTTCTGCTTCCTTCTGTTTCTTCATCCTTAGCTCATCATCCCTTCTTTTAATTGTACACTCTTCATCCATGTGACCCTGGTGTTTGCAGTACATACAATAGTTTGGGATACCCTCATATTCAACCTTGAGCCATCTACCCTTATTAGGATCAGAATTCTTAAACCCCAGCCAAACATAATTAGGCCTAGTTTTGGTAAGGTCCACTTGAACCTTCACCCTTATAGTACTGCCTCTAGTTCTTTGGGAAGAGGGTGAGTCCAAGAATAATACCTAAGGAGAGGACTCCTCTCATTACAAAGTATCTAGGAAGCATAAACAAGGGAGACTCTCCCTTTTCAAGGTAGAATAAAATTAAACTAACCTATTCAAATAGCTATAGTTGAAGGTTGCAAGGCCGATCAAGGTGGTTCCTTAATTCTTCTGGTCTTCCTTCTTCTAAAGCTAGGCATCCCCAGTAAATCCAGCTGATAGATGATTTTGCTTTCTTAGGCATGTGCTGGCTGCTGAAGTATATCTGTGGACTGGTTGTCATGTGACTGTGTTTTGAAAGAGCATCAACCACCCAATTTGCTTCTCTAAATATATGTAAGCACTTGAATTGCTGAGTCTGAGAGATGAGATCTTGCAATCTTCCCAACTGTGTGATGATACTCCATTGAGGAGTTGTTTTCTTTAAAATCCAATGTACTACTAGTTGAGAATCAAGCTCCAATATTATGTTTCTATATCCCAGTTCAAGTGCCCAAGTCAAACCAAATATTGCTGCCTCTATTTCCGCTTTGTTGTTTGTTCCTTCTCCCAGGGGTGTTGTGAAAGCCACCACCAATTTACCATTTTTATCCTTCAAAATGCCGCCAGCTCCCAACCTGCCAGGATTAGTGGTTGCGCTGCCATTGGTCGAGAGGTTTAAGCCATGCTACCAAACTCACTTTGATGTCATGCACACACTTTTCACATTTTTGAATTAAATCTGTCCATTTTGCAGGCCACTGAAGCTGAGGGAAGGCTGTGGAAAGCATTTTGTAGTTATCCTTGTAGATGGCATATTTGACCCTGCTGATATTGGTTGTCTTGCCTCCATATTTAGCTGCGCACCTGTTCTTCCATAAGTTCCAATAAATGAAAGTTGGGGTCGCTTGCAAAAGTAGTCTGTGGGCTGCATTCTTAGGTGTGGCAGTCCACCACTGCTTGAGCAGTGAGTGCAGGTCCGTCTGGTCTGGCCGCATCCCTACAGTGGCTGCAAAGATGGTCCAGATGTTGGTTGCGAAGTTCCCTTTGTTGAAGATATGCTCAATGAAATCCATACCTGCCCTGTCAAAACAACACACACACCTTGATGGCTCAATGCCAAAACTAGTTAGCTTGTCGTTAGTAGGAAGTTTACACCTAAGGGTTCTCCATAGTAAAAAGGAAATCTTGAAAGGAATGTATTTATGCCATAAAAGAGAGTTAAAGTGATGTTTAGTTCTTTTTTCCCTGATTTCCTCCCAGGCTGATGAACAGCTGATTTCTCCATGAGTGTTGAGTTTCCAAACTGGCTGATCTAGAAGATGTTGTTGAGTTGAAATTTCTGTAGCTAGTATGTTGGATAGTTGACTGGCAGGTGCCTCCTCCAACAGCTTGCTCCAATTCCAACTCCCTTCCTCCCAAAATTCAGCAACGGTGGAGTTGTTGAATCTATTACTGGTGGTGGAGAAGTTTGCAAGAGGTCCGCTACCGAGCCAATTGTCCCACCAGAAGGAACAATTCCCAGCTTGTAGTTTCCATTGAATGTGTTGTTCCACCTGCTGTCTATTCATCAGCATACGTTTCCAGGTCAAAGAATCACCTGTATCCCCTTTTTTGCTAACAGGGTTGGATCTTTGGCAATATTTAGCTTTTAAGAAATCACCCCACAGAGTGTGTTTGGTTCTAAAGATCCACCACTGTTTGAATTGAAAGGCCCTGCAAGTATCATGTAAGTTCCTCATTCCCACCCCCCCTTCATCATAGGGGTAACTTAGATTTTTCCATGAAGCCCAGTGGTACCTCTTCCTATAACTCTTCCATCCCCAGAAAAAATCAGCTACAAGCATTTGGATTTGCTTAAGTATTGTCACTGGAGGTGTTACTTGTAAGACCTTGAAAATAGCTTAGGTGTTCTAGAGCCTAACATGTTGGTATTAGTTTTCTAAGGTCCTAAATGTGTATAATATGTGGTATATAGGCAGTAGCTAAAGTATTAGAGGTGTTGGAAGTCAAACGTCAAGGGATGACTAAGACGTTTGACGACTAAGTCTCCTAAATGTCTAAAATGTGGTTCTATGTGTTTATGTGTGTTTCTTGGTGTTTTAAGGTTCTAAATAGAGTTATTATAGCATGTATAGGCAGTGGTTAAAGTTTAGTGAAGTTTGGAGTTCAAACGACCAAGAACGTCCAAGGCATTCGAAAGATGTGCCTTGAGTCGACCTTGTACGTCTAGGCGAGTTTCGTCGAGTTTTATGTGTTCGTTTTGGTTGAAATTCATGTGAGAGGTGTTAAACTCATATATGGTCATGTTTAGGTTGTAAAAGTCCTGGAAATTATCCCCAAGTACCATCAAAGGGTCCTTGAGGAAAGGACCCAAAAGCTGTTGGCAGACTGTCCCAGACAGCCTTTGCGACGGAGCTTGCGACGGATTGTCATGGCTGTGACGCCCCGTCACAAGGGTTCCATCGTGGGGGACTTGTTCAAGGGTGTAGGGGGGACCCTTGGCAAGCCATAGGAGCTGGATATGGAGGTCCATGACGTACCGTTTCACCCGTGACGGTCCGTCACAGACAGGTCGTCACAAGCAAGTTCCTGCGCAGATTTTTCTGCCAAGTTAGGGGTGAACTTGTAAATTCACCCCATGACTAAATAAGAGTGTGGACGGTTTATTAAGGGATATTTGGTTATTTTAAAGGAGTATATAAGTGTTTAACACTTAGAATAATTCATTCTTCAAAAATCAAAACCCCAAAGTCCCTTAGAAAACCCAAAGACTCCATTGAAGTCCAACTTGAAGGACCAGCTTGGTGTGGCGTTTTGAAGGAGAATTCTTCATCAAAGTGAAGGATTATCATCCTTAAGGTATGGCTTTTGATCCTTGAAACTCGTTTCATCAAAGAGCCAACTTTCAAAGATGTTTTCAAAGCTTTCTAAAGAGATTTGTCCTATTTCGGGATTTCTACCATGGGTTCTTGCATAAATGATTTCTAAACATTGAATTATGATCTAATTGATATTGTATTGATGATTTCAACATAAATTACCTATGAACCCATGTGAATTGATGAACCCTAGTTTTGACTACTTATTGGGTTACTTGATATTAAGCTTATGTTTATGAATTGTTGTATAGTTTCTTATGGGCTTTCTAATGATATAAGAATTGTGTTCAATTGATATGTAATTGATATTATATTGTTAAACCTAGATTGAATTGATGTAGATTCATTGAGTTTTATGGTTATTGCTTTGAATTGTTGTTTATGGCCATGGGTAAGGGCCTTGTGATGTTGAATTGGTTGATTTGGCATTGAATTGAGGTGTGGATATGGGGATGAAGGTATGCTGCCCCGTATTCTTTAATTTGATATTAATTATACTTTGATATCGTTGTGATTGGTATGGTCCACTTATGGTGGCGGTGTTATGTGAATTGATGTGGCCTTGTCGGCGTTACTTTATGCAATATGATGATCATGGCCTTGTCGGCATTACTTGAAGTATATGATGATTATGTGATATATAATAATGTCTATCTATATGTGAAAGTATATGTGTTCTTATATGAAGTGATGTTAGGTTATAAGATGTTATTCCTAAATACTTCTAGAATGACTTGTATTGTATGTTAAAGTGAAATATGTGGTGTCTTGTTTAGGTAGACTTATGTCCCTTGCTTGATGCTTATATGAACGTTATTATGTGATGATTTGACTTAGTATGTTAAGAGTCTTGAATAATATAAGTGAGACCTTGATGATAAGAAGGTCAATGTTATGTGGAACCTTGTACTTAGTGGCGAGGTTATGAATTGTGAAGTAGTTAGCCGTAATGGTATCCTTCATGCTATGAGTGATGGACTTAGGGATGGTTGGCTGGAACGGCATCATATCATACCTTAGGAAAGTCGCGATGAGCTTCTTGTCGCTAAAGTGAGATATGCCCTAGTGGAACTTGCTTTAGTAGGGTGAATGTAAAGGAGGTCGTGAACTAGATAAGGACCTATTTATGTGAACCTTGATGTGAACTAATCTATGAGAACTAAGGCTAGCACCAAGTGAGTATGAGTAAGGGGGAAGTGGATTCAGTTAAAGAAAGAGATTGAATACTTCGTACACTCTTCATATTCCTTAACCATGTGCCTACATGGGATGTGTCCAAGTTCTACCATTGGCAAGTAGAACAACCTCATCGAAGTAGGATAGAACTTCGGATTCCATGTCTTGCTACCATGGTCTATGTCGGTTATTGCCTATTCTCATCATGTGGAATACCTTTTAGCATTAGATAAGTTTATGAGGTTTAGGTGGTGGTATGGGACGCTATCTAGACATTGCACAATAGACTTTGAAGGTGTTATGTGGAGTTCCTAGGTCTTGTCCAAAGACCATTATGTGATCCATTATGTGAGTGTCTTATGTGATGATTTATGTGAGTGTCTTATATGATGTATGAGTCTTAATGAACTAATGAATTAATGAACTATGTTAGTAACTATGTAAATGGTTGAGTACCTAATCTAAGTGACTTAAGCATTCCTTAGCTAAAGTATGAGGAGGACATGAAAGGATGGTCTCTTCATGTCTTATCTTTGGAAGTCTTGAGGATGACTCTAGTTAGGGAAGTTGGTTAATCTTGTTGACATGATCTAAACCTTAGGAAGTCTTAAGGACTATTTAGGTAATCTTGGAGAGGTCATTGCACTATGGAAATATCTTCTTGATTTACTTAAGTAGGTCTTTTGATAGGCTTTGGAAGAGAATGTCTTCTAATTAAGTGATGGTGTGTTTAGTGAGAATGATTCTATTTAAGGTAGTCTATAGGATCTCTTGTGTGTGTGTGAAAGGGATTGTATGGGCGGTCGCTCCACACTTACTCAAGTGAGACTTAGAGTCACCTTTGGTAGAGAATCTTACATAGATGTTTATGGTTGTTTTCTAAGTATGTATGTGACTCATCGTAGGTAATCTTAAGGGTCGTTTAGGCACATCTAGAGAGGGTGTATGGGCGGTCTCTCTTTGTGTGACTTAAGTGAATCTTAGGATGACTTTAAGTGAGGGAATTACATGCTAGGAAGACTTAGGGAGAAGGGTGAAGTGATTCACTGTAACAGTGAATTAATTCACTGTACAGTGAATGTAGCTCACTGTAAAGTGAATTCTTTAAGATGCTATTTTGGTTTAATGTTATCTTATGTGTTTCTTAATTGATAAATGATGTTCTTATGTTTAAACTATGATTTCTAAATGAAAAGATGCATATTTCCAATAAAGTCCGTTTTCATGATTTTTATGCATATAGCCATACTTAGTACATGTGGTTGTACTAATTCCATGCTTTATTTTCTATCTATAGTCCTTGGTAGGTAAGGGAGCTTGGAGAAGAAGACTTGGGCATTAGAAGAATCGTCCGAGTAGAAGAGTTCAAGTATGTCCTCATTGTTTCGAGGGCATATATGTCGTTTTATGTTTCTTTTATGAAATATTGTAATAAGACTATGTTAGTTCTATTTTTCGTATTAAAGTACTCTTGTGTCGTAAGTTGATGAGATTGAGACTTAGTATTTCTATATGAAAGAGTTTTAAAGACTATTTTATGTTTTAGTGAAAAGTTTTAATTCCGCACTACTTTTCATTATGTATATGCGATGAATGATATGAATGAGGCTTGTCTTAGAACTCTGAGAGTTCGACGACGCCGGTCGCAATCCAAGATTGCACCCTATCTTCTAGGGTATGGTCTCGGGTTGTGACAAAGTTGGTATCAGAGCATAGGTTGGTGAAAGTAGTATTAGGTATCAAAAAGTCTCATCAAGTCACGTCTAGTAGAGTCTTGACCATCGGTGTGAGTCGCGACACATCTATGGGCGAGAGGCTATAGGACGATAGAGTTTCCCTTCTTTTCTACTCCTATATCGTGCGGTAGAGTAAATGTTATGATTATCCTTCTTATGAGTTTCCTTGTGTTTGCTAGGAGATGAATACTAGAAGGATGGCCGCTAGAAGGATGGAAGAGGAGAGGGTGAATGAGGAAGTTCTTCCCCAAGTTGAGCAAGTTGAGCAAGGTGCTCAAGGTGAGCAAGGTGCACAAGGTGGGCAAGGTGATGATGTGCCTCCCCAAGGTGATCATGTTCCTAATGTGGATGGAGGTAATGAGGTACCGGAGTTGTCTAATAGGGTGATTGGAGAAGCTTTGAGGGCTTTGGCTCAAGCCGTGACTACTCAAATCAATTTGAGTATGATGCCTAGGGTGATGGAGAGCACTATGACTTCTAGGTTGAGAGATTTTGTGAGGATGAATCCTCCTATTTTTCTTGGCTCTAAGGTGAATGAAGATCCCCAAGAATTTCTTGATGGTGTGTACAAAGTGTTGAGTGCTATGGGGGTTACATCTAGGGAGAAGGCGGAGTTGGCTTCTTATCAATTGAGAGATGTGTCCCAAATCTGGTATACTCAATGGAAGGACAATAGGCCGGAAGATTCGGGTCCTATTGAGTGGGAAGAATTTAAGGGAGCTTTTCTTGGCAAGTACTTTCCCCGAGAGAGAAGAGAAGTCAAGGTGGAGGAGTTTATTAATCTCAAGCAAGGCAACATGAGTGTTGAGGAGTACTCTTTGAAATTCTCGACATTGTCTAGGTATGCTCCTTCTCTTGTGTCCAATCCAAGAGATGAAATGAGTCGCTTTTGTAACGGAGTAGCCGATTTGGTGAAGGAAGAATGTCGTACCGCTATGCTTCATGATAATATGACCTTATCTAGACTCATGGTGTATGCACAATCTATTGAGGAGTCTAAACTTAGAAGGATGGCTAGAAGTTTGAAAAGGGGTGTTGCTAGTGATCAAGAGCAACCTAGGTTCAAAAAGAGGATTCAAACTCAAGATGGACCTAGAGTTCCTAAGAAGAAGTTTGAGAAAGGAGGAGGTTCTAAGGATAGCAAGCCTACTTGTGCCAATTGTGGCAAGAAACACTATGGTGAGTGTTTATTGGGTACCGATAGTTGCTTTGGTTGTGGAAAGGATGGGCACAAAGTGAGAGATTGTCCAAACATTGCTTCTAGGAAGGAGGGCAAGAGAGTTGAGCCTAGTGTTCGAAAGGATGATGCTCCAACTAAGAGGCGTTTCTATGCACTCCGAACTAGAATTGAGAAGTCGGATGATGGTGATGATGATGTTGGTAAGTTCTTATTTCTCTTTTGATAGTATGAGTTCCTTCTAAGTGGGGGAGTATGGTTTGTAGATGGGATAGAAGTTCTTGAATTGTTGCATGTGCATGATGTTTAGGAGTTTTGTTGAAATTGAATTTCATTTACTTCTTGCATTGTGTGTTTAGGAAGCTTTGAGCATGTAGTATGATGTGTTTACATGATGTTATCTTGCATTCTAGCATGTCTATATAAAGAATTGCCTAAAGATTTGCATTTTTGGAAAAGTTGCTAAAATCACTGCTTCTTTGTGAACTGCTCACTGTAATTTTTTTGAGAAAATGACTAAGTGATTCTTTGGTCTAAAATTCTTGTTATGTGGTTAGAACTGATGTATATGAATATGATGTTGAATATAAAATGTGTTTTTGCTATTTGGATTGAAGCATGTGAGTTTTGTAGCATAACGAGTTATAGAATTGTTTTCTAGTTTCTTGTT
Organism: Solanum lycopersicoides; assembly: GCA_022817965.1. Classification (NCBI taxonomy): domain Eukaryota; kingdom Viridiplantae; phylum Streptophyta; class Magnoliopsida; order Solanales; family Solanaceae; genus Solanum; species Solanum lycopersicoides. Next base: position 14,090 of record JAJJBR010000890.1, read on the forward strand.
GTGTTGTGAATCTCTAGATTATGTGAAGTTGATGATTTCTTATTAAATATGTGTTGTATGGCTTGGTTATGTGCTTATATTTGAAATCTCTAATCTTGGAAGTGTTCGGAGAGTGGCAAGTGTCATTCGAGGACGAATGTTGTCCAAGTGGGGGAGATTGTAAGACCTTGAAAATAGCTTAGTGTCTAGAGCTAACATGTTGGTCTTAGTGTTCTAAGGTCCTAAATGTGTTTAATATGTGGTATATAGGCAGTAGCTAAAGTATTAGGGTGTTGGAAGTCAAACGTCAAGGGATGACTAAGACGTTTGACGACTAAGTCTCCTAAATGTCTAAAATGTGGTTCTATGTGTTTATGTGTGTTTCTTGGTGTTTTAAGGTTCTAAATAGAGTTATTATAGCATGTATAGGCAGTGGTTAAAGTTTCGTGAAGTTTGGAGTTCAAACGACCAAGAACGTCCAAGGCATTCGAAAGATGTGCCTTGAGTCGACCTTGTACGTCTAGGCGAGTTTCGTCGAGTTTTATGTGTTCGTTTTGGTTGAAATTCATGTGAGAGGTGTTAAACTCATATATGGTCATGTTTAGGTTGGAAAAGTCCTGGAAATTATCCCCAAGGACCATCAAAGGGTCCTTGAGGAAAGGACCCAAAATCTGTTGGCAGACTGTCCCAGACAGCCTTTGCGACGGAGCTTGCGACGGATTGTCATGGCTGTGACGCCCCGTCACAAGGGTTCCGTCGTGGGGGACTTGTTCAAGGGTGTAGGGGGACCCTTGGCAATCCATAGGAGCTGGAGATGGAGGTCCATGACGGACCGTTTCACCCGTGACGGTCCGTCACAGACAGGTCGTCACAAGCAAGTTCCTGCGCAGATTTTTCTGCCAAGTTAGGGGTGAACTTGTAAATTCACCCCATGACTAAATAAGAGTGTGGACGGTTTATTAAGGGATTTGGTATTTTAAAGTAGTATATAAGTGTTAACACTTAGAATAATTCATTCTTCAAAATCAAAACCCCAAAGTCCCTTAGAAAACCCAAAGACTCCATTGAAGTCCAACTTGAAGGATCAGCTTGGTGTGGCGTTTTGAAGGAGAATTCTTCATCAAAGTGAAGGATTATCATCCTTAAGGTATGGCTTTTGATCCTTGAAACTCGTTTCATCAAGGAGCCAACTTTCAAAGATGTTTTCAAAGCTTTCTAAAGAGATTTGTCCTATTTCGGATTTCTACCATGGGTTCTTGCATAAATGATTTCTAAACATTGAATTATGATCTAATTGATATTGTATTGATGATTTCAACATAAATTACTATGAACCCATGTTAATTGATGAACCCTAATTTTGACTACTTATTGGGTTACTTGATATTAAGCTTATGTTGATGAATTGTTGTATTTCTTATGGGCTTTCTAATGATATAAGAATTGTGTTCAATTGATATGTAATTGATATTATATTGTTAAACCTATATTGAATTGATGTAGATTCATTGAGTTTTATGGTTATTGCTTTGAATTGTTGTTTATGGCCATGGGTAAGGGCCTTGTGATGTTGAATTGGTTGATTTGGCATTGAATTGAGGTGTGGATATGGGGATGAAGGTATGCTGCCCCGTTTTCTTTAATTTGATATTAATTATACTTTGATATCATTGTGATTGGTATGGTCCACTTATGGTGGCGGTGTTATGTGAATTGATGTGGCCTTGTCGGCGTTACTTTATGCAATATGATGATCATGGCCTTGTCGGCATTACTTGAAGTATATGATGATTATGTGATATATAATAATGTCTATCTATATGTGAAAGTATATGTGTTCTTATATGAAGTGATGTTAGGTTATAAGATGTTATTCCTAAATACTTCTAGAATGACTTGTATTGTATGTTAAAGTGAAATATGTGGTGTCTTGTTTAGGTAGACTTATGTCCCTTGCTTGATGCTTATATGAACGTTATTATGTGATGATTTGACTTAGTATGTTAAGAGTCTTGAATAATATAAGTGAGACCTTGATGATAAGAAGGTCAATGTTATGTGGAACCTTGTACTTAGTGGCGAGGTTATGAATTGTGAAGTAGTTAGCCGTAATGATATCCTTCATGCTATGAGTGATGGACTTAGGGATGGTTGGCTGGAACGGCATCATATCATACCTTAGGAAAGTCGCGATGAGCTTCTTGTCGCTAAAGTGAGATATGCCCTAGTGGAACTTGCTTTGGTAGGGTGAATGTAAAGGAGGTCGTGAACTAGATAAGGACCTATTTATGTGAACCTTGATGTGAACTAATCTATGAGAACTAAGGCTAGCACCGAGTGAGTATGAGTAAGGGGGAAGTGGATTCAGTTAAAGAAAGAGATTGAATGCTTCGTACACTCTTCATATTCCTTAACCATGTGCCTACATGGGATGTGTCCAAGTTCTACCATTGGCAAGTAGAACAACCTCATCGAAGTAGGATAGAACTTCGGATTCCATGTCTTGCTACCATGGTCTATGTCGGTTATTGCCTATTCTCATCATGTGGAATACCTTTTAGCATTAGATAAGTTTATGAGGTTTAGGTGGTGGTATGGGACGCTATCTAGACATTGCACAATAGACTTTGAAGGTGTTATGTGGAGTTCCTAGGTCTTGTCCAAAGACCATTATGTGATCCATTATGTGAGTGTCTTATGTGATGATTTATGTGAGTGTCTTATATGATGTATGAGTCTTAATGAACTAATGAATTAATGAACTATGTTAGTAACTATGTAAATGGTTGAGTACCTAATCTAAGTGACTTAAGCATTCCTTAGCTAAAGTATGAGGAGGACATGAAAGGATGGTCTCTTCATGTCTTATCTTTGGAAGTCTTGAGGATGACTCTAGTTAGGGAAGTTGGTTAATCTTGTTGACATGATCTAAACCTTAGGAAGTCTTAAGGACTATTTAGGTAATCTTGGAGAGGTCATTGCACTATGGAAATATCTTCTTGATTTACTTAAGTAGGTCTTTTGATAGGCTTTGAAGAGAATGTCTTCTAATTAAGTGATGGTGTGTTTAGTGAGAATGATTCTATTTAAGGTAGTCTATAGGATCTCTTGTGTGTGTGTGAAAGGGATTGTATGGGCGGTCTCTCCACACTTACTCAAGTGAGACTTAGAGTCACCTTAGGTAGAAGAATCTTACATAGATGTTTATGGTTGTTTTCTAAGTATGTATGTGACTCATCGTAGGTAATCTTAAGGGTCGTTTAGGCACATCTAGAGAGGGTGTATGGGAGGTCTCTCTTTGTGTGACTTAAGTGAATCTTAGGATGACTTTAAGTGAGGGAATTACATGCTAGGAAGACTTAGGGAGAAGGGTGAAGTGATTCACTGTAACAGTGAATTAATTCACTGTACAGTGAATGTAGCTCACTGTAAAGTGAATTCTTTAAGATGCTATTTTTGGTTTAATGTTATCTTATGTGTTTCTTAATTGGTAAATGATGTTCTTATATTTAAACTATGATTTCTAAATGAAAAGATGCATATTTCTAATAAAGTCCGTTTTCATGATTTTTATGCATATAGCCATACTTAGTACATGTGGTTGTACTAATTCCATGCTTTATTTTCTATCTATAGTCCTTGGTAGGTAAGGGAGCTTGGAGAAGAAGACTTGGGCATTAGAAGAATCGTCCGAGTAGAAGAGTTCAAGTATGTCCTCATTGTTTCGAGGGCATATATGTCGTTTTATGTTTCTTTTATGAAATATTGTAATAAGACTATGTTAGTTCTATTTTTCGTATTAAAGTACTCTTGTGTCGTAAGTTGATGAGATTGAGACTTAGTATTTCTATATGAAAGAGTTTTAAAGACTATTTTATGTTTTAGTGAAAAGTTTGAATTCCGCACTACTTTTCATTATGTATATGCGATGAATGATATGAATGAGGCTTGTCTTAGAACTCTGAGAGTTCGACGACGCCGGTTGCAATCCAAGATTGCACCCTATCTTCTAGGGTATGGTCTCGGGTTGTGACATTACTGCAGATAGAAGGTGAATAGGAAGAGCTTGAAGAACATGTTTAGTGAGAGTAGCCTTGCCTCCATAGCTAAGTTGTTTGGTTTGCCAACCTGTAATTCTACCAACAACCTTGTTAACAAGATCAGAAAAATAAACATTTCTAGGCCTGCCAACAAATAAAGGGCATCCTAGGTAAGTAATAGGACCCTGCTTCTGTTTGAACCCTGTCAGCCTCTTAATTCTATCTCTCGTGCTATTAAACGCATTAGAGTGTAGCATAAAGTGGCTTTTATCTCCATTAATGAGTTGTCCCAAGCGATCTCATAATCCTTTAAAGTTGCCATTAAGTGCTTTAAGGTTTTGTACCTTCTAGAAGAAAACAGAATTATATCATCAGCAAAACTCAAATGGTTCACTTGGGGTCCCCTCATTTCCATGAAAAAACCATTATAATCGGGTGATTATGTAACCTGTTGAGAGATCTTGAAAGCACCTCAGCACCTAAAATAAATAGGGCCGGAGAAAGAGGATCACCTTGCTTGAGACCCCTAGTGGAATTGAAAAAACCATACCTCTTACCATTCACAATGATTGAGTACCAATTGTTTGCCATGATTCTCCACACCATATCAATGAACACCTCATCAAAACCCATTTTCCTTAGAACCAAGCAAATATATGACCATGAGACTCTGTCATAAGCTTTTGCCATGTCTAGCTTAATAATGACATTACTTCCAATGTTGGGTTTCTTGATTTGGTGAATGATTTCCTGAGCTAACATGATATTCTCAGAGATACTTCTTCCTTTCACAAAACCGGACTGATTGGGAGAAATTAAAGAAGGTAGGATAGGGCTAAGTCTGTTACTCACTAGTTTGGAAATTATTTTACTAGTGAAGTTACTTAGACTTATAGGCCTAAACTCAGTGAGCTTGTTTGGATTATTTACTTTGGGGAGCAGCACAATACAAGAATGGGAGAAATATGTAGGAATCATTTGACCGCTGAAAAAAGCCTGAATCACCCCCATTAGATCATGCTTGATAATGTGCCAGCACTTCTGAAAGAAGTACCCATTCATGCCATCAGGACCTGCCGCAGAATTAGAGCTCATAGCAAAAACCACCTCCTTAAGTTCATCCATATCTGGAACATTGGTAAGATGAGTATTCTGATCATGACTAACCAACCTTGGAATACACTCCAAGATTTGCTCATTAATAAGCTTGTCTTCACCTGTGAATATAGATTTGAAGTGGTCACAGGCAGCTTGAGCAATGTTATCCTCACCTTGAATCCAATCCCCATTTTCAGTGACAATTTTGTGTACAAAAAGTTTCCTTCTCCTTCCCCTTATAATAGAATGGAAATATTTGGAGTTGGTGTCACCTTCCTTGAACCACTGGAGCTGGGTTTTCTGTTTCAAAATATTATCCTCCAACTTGAGAAACTTAATATACTGAGCATTGATTTCATGAAGGGCACTCCTATGTGAGTCACTTTGGTCAAGGATGTATTCCTCTTCAGCTTTGTGCACTTGTTCCTCATACATCCTTACTTTTGAAAAATATCACCAAATTTCTTTCTTGACCATACACTAAGAGTATTTGACAATCTTTTCATTTTCTGGTTGAATTTCCACATGCCATTACCTTCCACCTCCTTATCCCAACAAGTTTTCACAATTTCCATGAATTGAGGGTTATCAACCCAACAATTAAGGAATTTGAAATACTTGATGTGATCAGAATTTGTGGAAACCATTTCCATGAGAAGAGGACAATGATCTGACCCAGTGGAAGACAAGTGTGTAATGGTGGTTTGAGGCATCTTTTCTAACCATGAGTCATTCACCAAAGCCCTATCAAGCCTCTTCCAAATTCTGTGATTGATACCCCTCTTATTTGACCAAGTGAATTTGTGTCCACTGTAACCAATGTCCAAAAGTCCACATGCTTCAATAGTAGCAATAAAATCCATGCTCTTCCTCATATTGTATGGCACTCCCCCCAGTTTTTCATCGACAGCAGTTATAACATTATAATCTCCAATTGCACACCAAGGTTTGGTGTTCACTGTGGCCTGCTGAAGCATCTTGTCCCAAAGGGGCCTCCTGAGGTAATCCTTACACTTCGCATAGACAAATGTACTAGTAAATTGGTATTGTAACTCATTGTGTTTCATATCACAAGTGATCTGCTGTTCATCGAAAGGGGTGTTGCTAGTGATCAAGAGCAACCTAGGTTCAAAAAGAGGTTCAAACTCAATGATGGCCTAGAGTTCCTAAGAAGAAGTTTGAGAAAGGAGGAGGTTCTAAGGATGCAAGCCTACTTGTGCCAATTGTGGCAAGAACACTATGGTGAGTTTTATTGGGTACCGATAGTTGCTTTGGTTGTGAAAGGATGGGCACAAAGTGAGAGATTGTCCAAACATTGTCTAGGAAGGAGGGCAAGAGAGTTGAGCCTAGTGTTCGAAAGGATGATGCTCCAACTAAGAGGCATTCTATGCACTCCGACTAGAATTGAGAAGTCCGGATGATGGTGATGTGATGTTGGTAAGTTCTTTTTCTCTTTTTGATAGTATGAGTTCCTTCTAAGTGGGGGAAGTATGGTTTGTAGATGGGGATAGAAGTTCTTGAATTGTTGCATGTGCATGATGTTTAGGAGTTTGTTGAAATTGAATTTCACTTTACTTCTTGCATTGTGTGTTTAGGAAGCTTTGAGCATGTAGTATGATGTGTTACATGATGTTATCTTGCATTCTTAGCATGTCTATATAAAGATTGCCTACAAGAGTTGCATTTTTGGAAAAGTTGCTAAAATCACTGCTTCTTTGTGAACTGTCACTGTAATTTTTTTGAGAAAATGACTAACTGATTCTTTGGTCTAAAAATTCTTGTTATGTGGTTAGAACTGATGTATATGAATATGAGGTTGAATATAAAATGTGTTTTTGCTATTTGGATTGAAGCATGTGAGTTTGTAGCATAAGGTTATAGAATGTTTTCTTTAGTTTCTGTTGTGTTGTGGAATCTCTAGATATGTGAGTTGATGATTCTTATTAAATATGTGTGTATGGCTTGGTTATGTGCTTATATTTGAAATCTCTAATCTTGGAAGTGTTCGAGAGTGGCAAGTGTCATTCGAGGACGAATGTTGTCCAAGTGGGGAGATGTAAGACCTTGAAAAATAGCTTAGGTGTTCTAGAAGCTAACATGTTGTCTTAGTGTTCTAAGGTCCTAAATGTGTTTAATATGTGGTATATAGGCAGTAGCTAAGTATTAGAGGTGTTGGAAGTCAAACGTCAAGGGATGACCTAAGACGTTTGACGACTAAGTCTCCTTAAATGTCTAAATGTGGTTCTATGTGTTTATGTGTTTTATTGGTGTTTTAAGGTTCTAAATAGAGTTATTATAGCATGTAATATGCAGTGGTTAAAGTTTGTGAAGTTTGGAGTTCAACGACAAGAACGTCCAAGGCATTCGAAAGATGTCCTTGAGTCGACCTTGTACTGTCTAGGCCGAGTTTCGTCGAGTTTTATTGTGTTCGTTTTGGTTAAAATTCATGTGAGGGTGTTAACACTATATATGGTCATGTTTAGGTTGGAAGTCCTGGAAATTATCCCAAGGACCATCAAAGGGTCTTGAGGAAAGGCCAAAAGTGTTGGAGACTGTCCGAGCAGCCTTTGGACGGAGCTTGCGACGGATTGTCATGGCTGTGACTCCCCGTCACAAGGTTCCGTCGTGGGGGACTTGTTCAAGGGTGTAGGGGGGACCCTTGCAATCCATAGGAGCTGGAGATGGAGGTCCATGAACGGACCGTTTCACCCGTGACGGTCCGTCACAGACAGGTCGTCACAAGCAAGTTCCTGCGCAGATTTTTCTGCCAAGTAGGGGTGAACTGTAAATTCACCCCATGACTAAATAAGAGTGTGGACGGTTTATTAAGGATATTTGGTTATTTTAAAGTAGTATAATAAGTGCTTAACACTTAGAATAATTCATTCTTCAAAAATCAAAACCCCAAGTCCTTAAAAACCCAAAGACTCCATTGAAGTCCAATTGAAGGACCAGCTTGTGTGTGGCGTTTTGAAGGAGAATTCTTCATCAAAGTGAAGGATTTCATCCATAAGGTATGGCTTTTGATCCTTGAAACTCGTTTCATCAAGGAGCAACTTTCAAGATGTTTCAAAGCTTTCTAAAGAGATTTGTGCCTATTCAGGATTTTACCATGGGTTCTTGCATAAATGATTTCTAAACATTGAATTATTATCTAATTGATATTTGTCAAATTGATGATTTCAACATAAATTATCTATGAACCATGTAATTGATGAACCCTAATTTGACTACTTATGGGTTACTTGATATTAAGCTTATGTTTATGAATTGTTGTATACGTTTCTTATGGCTTTCTAATGATATAGAATTGTGTTCAATTGATATGTAATTGATATTATATTGTTACTAAATGAATTGATGTGATTCATTGAGTTTTATGGTTATTGCTTGAATTGTTGTTTATGGCCATGGGTAAGGGCCTTGTGATGTTGAATTGGTTGATTTGGCATTGAATTGAGGTGTGGACTAATGGGGATGAAGGTATGCTGCCCGTTTTTTTAATTTGATATTAATTATACTTTGATATCATTGTTGATTGGTACTTGGTCCACTTATGTGCGGTTTGAATGTGAATTGTGTGGCCTTGTCGGCGTTCTTTATGCAATATGATGTCATGGCCTTGTCGGCATTACTTGAAGTATATGATGATTATGTGATATATATAATGTCTATCTATATGTGAAAAGTATATGTGTTCTTTATATGAAGTTGATTTAGTTATAAGTTTTATCCTAATATTCTAGAATGACTTGTATTGTATGTTAAAGTGAAATATGTGGTGTCTTGTTTGGTAGACTTATGTCCTTGCTTGATGCTTATATGAACGTTATTATTGTGATGATTTGACTTAGTATGTTAGAGTCTTGGAATAATAATAGTGAGACCTTGATGATAAGAAGGTCAATGTTATGTGGAACCTTGTATTTAGTGGCGAGGTTATGAATTGTGAAGTAGTTAGCCGTAATGGTACCTTCATGCTATGAGTGATGGACTTAGGGATGGTTGGCTGGAACGGCATCATCATTACCTTAGGAAAGTCGCGATGAGCTTCTTGTCGCTAAAGTGAATATGCCTAGTGGAACTTGCTTTGTAGGTGAATGTAAAGGGGTCGTGAACTAGATAAGGACCTATTTATGTGAACCTTGATGTGAACTACTCTATGAGAACTAAGGCTAGCCCAAGTGAGTATGAGTAAGGGGGAATGGATTCAGTTAAGAAAGAGATTGAATACTTCGTACACTCTTCATATTCCTTAACCATGTGCCTACATGGGATGTGTCCAAGTTCTACCATTGGCAAGTAGAACAACCTATCAAGTAGGATAGAACTTCGGATTCCATGTCTTGCTACCATGGTCTATGTCGGTTATTGCCTATTCTCATCATGTGGAAATACTTTTAGCTTTAGATAAGTTTATGAGGTTTAGGTGGTGGTATGGGACGCTATCTAGACATTTGCACAATAGACTTTGAAGGTGTTATGTGGAGTTCCTAGGTCTTGTCCAAAGACCATTATGTGAGTCCAATTATGTGAGTGTTATGTGATGATTTATGTGAGTGTCTTATATGATGTATGAATCTTAATGAACTAATGAATTAATGAACTATGTTAGTAACTATGTAAATGGTTGAGTACCTAATCTAAGTGACTTAAGCATTCCTTAGCTAAAGTATGAGGAGACATGAAAGGATGGTCTCTTCATGTCTTATCTTTTGGAAGTCTTGAGGATGACTCTAAGTTAGGAAGTTGGTTAATCTTGTTGACATGATCTACCTTAGGAAGTCTTAAGGACTATTTAGGTAATCTTGGAGAGGTCAATTGCATTATGGAAATATCTTCTGATTTTACTTAAGTAGGTCTTTTGATAGGCTTTTGAAAGAGAATGTCTTCTAATTTAAGTGATGGTGTGGTTTATGAGAATGATTCTATTTAAGGTAGTCTATAGGATCTCTTGTGTGTGGTGAAAGGGATTGTAGGGGCCGGTCCTCCACACTTACTCAAGTGAGACTTGAGAGTCACCTTAGGTAGAAGAATCTTACATAGATGTTTATGGTTGTTTCTAAGTATGTATTGTGACTCATCGTAGGTAATCTTAAGGGTCGTTTAGGCACATCTAGAGAGGTGTGATGGGAGGTCCTCTCTTGGTGGAACTTAAGTGAATCTTAGGATATTTAAGTGAGGGAATTACATACTAGAGACTTAGGGAGAAGGGTAAGTGATTCACTGTAACAGTGAATTAATCACTGTACAGTGAAAATTAGTCACGTAAAGTGATTCTTTAAGTGCTTTTTTGGTTTAATGTTATCTTATGTGTTTCTTAATTGTAAATGATGTTTCTATATTAAAATATGATTCTCAAATGAAAAGATGCATATTTCTAATAATCTATGATTTTTATGCATATAGCCATACTTAGTACATTGTGTTGTATATATTCCATACTTTATTTTCTATCTATAGTCCGTTGGTAGGTAAGGGAGCTTGGAGAAGAAGACTTGGGCATTAGAAGAATTGTCCGAGTAGAAGAGTTCAAGTATGTCCTCATTGTTTCGAGGGCATATAGGGACGCTATCTAGACATTGTACAATAGACTTTGAAGGTGTTATGTGGAGTTCCTAGGTCTTGTCCAAAAGACCATTATGTGATCCATTATGTGAGTGTCTTATGTGATGATTATGTGAGTGTCTATATGATGTATGCGTCTTAATGAATAATGAATTAATGCAACTATGTTAGTAACTATGTAAATGGTTGAGTACCTAATCTAAGTGACTTAATCATTCCTTAGCTAAAGTATGAGGAGGACATGAAAGGATGGTCTCTTCATGTCTTATCTTTGGAAGTCTTGAGGATGACTCTAGTTAGGGAAGTTGGTTAATCTTGTTGACATGATCTAAACCTTAGGAAGTCTTAAGGACTATTTAGGTAATCTTGGAGAGGTCATTGCACTATGGAAATATCTTCTTGATTTACTTAAGTAGGTCTTTTGATAGGCTTTGGAAAGAGAATGTCTTCTAATTAAGTGTGGTGTGTTTAGTGAGAATGATTCTATTTAAGGTAGTCTATAGGATCTCTTGTGTGTGTGTGAAAGGGATTGTATGGGCGGTCGCTCCACACTTACTCAAGTGAGACTTAGAGTCACCTTTGGTAGAAGGAATCTTACATAGATGTTTATGGTTGTTTTCTAAGTATGTATGTGACTCATCGTAGGTAATCTTAAGGGTCGTTTAGGCACATCTAGAGAGGGTGTATGGGCGGTCTCTCTTTGTGTGACTTAAGTGAATCTTAGGATGACTTTAAGTGAGGGAATTACATGCTAGGAAGACTTAGGGAGAAGGGTGAAGTGATTCACTGTAACAGTGAATTAATTCACTGTACAGTGAATGTAGCTCACTGTAAAGTGAGTTCTTTAAGATGCTATTTTGGTTTAATGTTATCTTATGTGTTTCTTAATTGATAAATGATGTTCTTATGTTTAAACTATGATTTCTAAATGAAAAGATGCATATTTCCAATAAAGTCCGTTTTCATGATTTTTATGCATATAGCCATACTTAGTACATGTGGTTGTACTAATTCCATGCTTTATTTTCTATCTATAGTCCTTGGTAGGTAAGGGAGCTTGGAGAAGAAGACTTGGGCATTAGAAGAATCGTCCGAGTAGAAGAGTTCAAGTATGTCCTCATTGTTTCGAGGGCATATATGTCGTTTTATGTTTCTTTTATGAAATATTGTAATAAGACTATGTTAGTTCTATTTTTCGTATTAAAGTACTCTTGTGTCGTAAGTTGATGAGATTGAGACTTAGTATTTCTATATGAAAGAGTTTTAAAGACTATTTTATGTTTTAGTGAAAAGTTTTAATTCCGCACTACTTTTCATTATGTATATGCGATGAATGATATGAATGAGGCTTGTCTTAGAACTCTGAGAGTTCGACGACGCCGGTCGCAATCCAAGATTGCACCCTATCTTCTAGGGTATGGTCTCGGGTTGTGACAAAGTTGGTATCAGAGCATAGGTTGGTGAAAGTAGTATTAGGTATCAAAAAGTCTCATCAAGTCACGTCTAGTAGAGTCTTGACCATCGGTGTGAGTCGCGACACATCTATGGGCGAGAGGCTATAGGACGATAGAGTTTCCCTTCTTTTCTATTCCTATATTGTGCGGTAGAGTAAATGTTATGATTATCCTTCTTATGAGTTTCCTTGTGTTTGCTAGGAGATGAATACTAGAAGGATGGCCGCTAGAAGGATGGAAGAGGAGAGGGTGAATGAGGAAGTTCTTCCCCAAGTTGAGCAAGTTGAGCAAGGTGCTCAAGGTGAGCAAGGTGCACAAGGTGGGCAAGGTGATGATGTGCCTCCCCAAGGTGATCATGTTCCTAATGTGGATGGAGGTAATGAGGTACCGGAGTTGTCTAATAGGGTGATTGGAGAAGCTTTGAGGGCTTTGGCTCAAGCCGTGACTACTCAAATCAATTTGAGTATGGTGCCTAGGGTGATGGAGAGCACTATGACTTCTAGGTTGAGAGATTTTGTGAGGATGAATCCTCCTATTTCTTGGCTCTAAGGTGAATGAGATCCCAAGAATTTCTTGATGGTGTGTACAAAGTGTTGAGTGCTATGGGGGTTACATCTAGGGAGAAGGCGGAGTTGGCTTCTTATCAATTGAGAGATGTGTCTCAAATTTGGTACTCAATGGAAGGACAATAGGCCGGAAGATTCGGGTCCTATTGAGTGGGAAGAGTTTAAGGGAGCTTTTCTTGGCAAGTACTTTCCCCGAGAGAGAAGAGAAGTCAAGGTGAGGAGTTTATTAATCTCAAGCAAGGCAACATGAGTGTTGAGGAGTACTCTTTGAAATTCTCGACATTGTCTAGGTATGCTCCTTCTCTTGTGTCCAATCCAAGAGATGAAATGAGTCGCTTTTGTACGGAGTAGCCGATTTGGTGAAGGAAGAATGTCGTACCGCTATGCTTCATGATAATATGACCTTATCTAGACTCATGGTATGCACAATCTATTGAGGAGTCTAAACTTAGAAGGATGGCTAGAAGTTTGAAAAGGGGTGTTGCTAGTGATCAAGAGCAACCTAGGTTCAAAAAGAGGATTCAAACTCAAGATGGACCTAGAGTTCCTAAGAAGAAGTTTGAGAAAGGAGGTTCTAAGGATAGCAAGCCTACTTGTGCCAATTGTGGCAAGAAACACTATGGTGAGTGTTTATTGGGTACCGATAGTTGCTTTGGTTGTGGAAAGGATGGGCACAAAGTGAGAGATTGTCCAAACATTGCTTCTAGGAAGGAGGGCAAGAGAGTTGAGCCTAGTGTTCCAAAGGATGATGCTCCAACTAAGAGGCGTTTCTATGCACTCCGAACTAGAATTGAGAAGTCGGATGATGGTGATGATGATGTTGGTAAGTTCTTTTTCTCTTTTGATAATATGAGTTCCTTCTAAGTGGGGGAGTATGGTTTGTAGATGGGATAGAAGTTCTTGAATTGTTGCATGTGCATGATGTTTAGGAGTTTTGTTGAAATTGAATTTCATTTACTTCTTGCATTGTGTGTTTAGAAGCTTTGAGCATGTGTATGATGTGTTTACATGATGTTATCTTGCATTCTAGCATGTCTATATAAAGAATTGCCTAAAGATTGCATTTTTGGAAAAGTTGCTAAAATCACTGCTTCTTTGTGAACTGCTCACTGTAATTTTTTTGAGAAAATGACTAAGTGATTCTTTGGTCTAAAATTCTTGTTATGTGGTTAGAACTGATGTTATGAATATGATGTTGAATATAAAATGTGTTTTTGCTATTTGGATTGAAGCATGTGAGTTTTGTAGCATAACGAGTTATAGAATTGTTTTCTAGTTTCTTGTTGTGTTGTGAATCTCTAGATTATGTGAAGTTGATGATTTCTTATTAAATATGTGTTGTATGGCTTGGTTATGTGCTTATATTTGAAATCTCTAATCTTGGAAGTGTTCGGAGAGTGGCAAGTGTCATTCGAGGACGAATGTTGTCCAAGTGGGGGAGATTGTAAGACCTTGAAAATAGCTTAGGTGTTCTAGAGCCTAACATGTTGGTCTTAGTGTTCTAAGGTCCTAAATGTGTTTAATATGTGGTATATAGGCAGTAGCTAAAGTATTAGAGGTGTTGGAAGTCAAACGTCAAGGGATGACTAAGACGTTTGACGACTAAGTCTCCTAAATGTCTAAAATGTGGTTCTATGTGTTTATGTGTGTTTCTTGGTGTTTTAAGGTTCTAAATAGAGTTATTATAGCATGTATATGCAGTGGTTAAAGTTTAGTGAAGTTTGGAGTTCAAACGACCAAGAACGTCCAAGGCATTCGAAAGATGTGCCTTGAGTCGACCTTGTACGTCTAGGCGAGTTTCGTCGAGTTTTATGTGTTCGTTTTGGTTAAAATTCATGTGAGAGGTGTTAAACTCATATATGGTCATGTTTAGGTTGGACAAGTCCTGGAAATTATCCCCAAGGACCATCAAAGGGTCCTTGAGGAAAGGACCCAAAAGCTGTTGGAAGACTGTCCCAGACAGCCTTTGCGACGGAGCTTGCGACGGATTGTCATGGCTGTGACTCCCCGTCACAAGGGTTCCGTCGTGGGGGACTTGTTCAAGGGTGTAGGGGGGACCCTTGGCAATCCATAGGAGCTGGAGATGGAGGTCCATGACGGACCGTTTCACCCGTGACGGTCCGTCACAGACAGGTCGTCACAAGCAAGTTCCTGCGCAGATTTTTCTGCCAAGTTAGGGGTGAACTTGTAAATTCACCCCATGACTAAATAAGAGTGTGGACGGTTTATTAAGGGATATTTGGTTATTTTAAAGTAGTATATAAGTGCTTAACACTTAGAATAATTCATTCTTCAAAAATCAAAACCCCAAAGTCCCTTAGAAAACCCAAAGACTCCATTGAAGTCCAACTTGAAGGACCAGCTTGGTGTGGCGTTTTGAAGGAGAATTCTTCATCAAAGTGAAGGATTATCATCCATAAGGTATGGCTTTTGATCCTTGAAACTCGTTTCATCAAGGAGCCAACTTTCAAAGATGTTTTCAAAGCTTTCTAAAGAGATTTGTCCTATTTCAGGATTTCTACCATGGGTTCTTGCATAAATGATTTCTAAACATTGAATTATTATCTAATTGATATTGTATTGATGATTTCAACATAAATTATCTATGAACCCATGTTAATTGATGAACCCTAATTTTGACTACTTATTGGGTTACTTGATATTAAGCTTATGTTTATGAATTGTTGTATACTTTCTTATGGGCTTTCTAATGATATAAGAATTGTGTTCAATTGATATGTAATTGATATTATATTGTTAAACCTATATTGAATTGATGTAGATTCATTGAGTTTTATGGTTATTGCTTTGAATTGTTGTTTATGGCCATGGGTAAGGGCCTTGTGATGTTGAATTGGTTGATTTGGCATTGAATTGAGGTGTGGATATGGGGATGAAGGTATGCTGCCCCGTTTTATTTAATTTGATATTAATTATACTTTGATATCATTGTGATTGGTATGGTCCACTTATGGTGGCGGTGTTATGTGAATTGATGTGGCCTTGTCGGCGTTACTTTATGCAATATGATGATCATGGCCTTGTCGGCATTACTTGAAGTATATGATGATTATGTGATATATAATAATGTCTATCTATATGTGAAAGTATATGTGTTCTTATATGAAGTGATGTTAGGTTATAAGATGTTATTCCTAAATACTTCTAGAATGACTTGTATTGTATGTTAAAGTGAAATATGTGGTGTCTTGTTTAGGTAGACTTATGTCCCTTGCTTGATGCTTATATGAACGTTATTATGTGATGATTTGACTTAGTATGTTAAGAGTCTTGAATAATATAAGTGAGACCTTGATGATAAGAAGGTCAATGTTATGTGGAACCTTGTAATTAGTGGCGAGGTTATGAATTGTGAAGTAGTTAGCCGTAATGGTATCCTTCATGCTATGAGTGATGGACTTAGGGATGGTTGGCTGGAACGGCATCATATCATACCTTAGGAAAGTCGCGATGAGCTTCTTGTCGCTAAAGTGAGATATGCCCTAGTGGAACTTGCTTTGGTAGGGTGAATGTAAAGGAGGTCGTGAACTAGATAAGGACCTATTTATGTGAACCTTGATGTGAACTAATCTATGAGAACTAAGGCTAGCACCGAGTGAGTATGAGTAAGGGGGAAGTGGATTCAGTTAAAGAAAGAGATTGAATACTTCGTACACTCTTCATATTCCTTAACCATGTGCCTACATGGGATGTGTCCAAGTTCTACCATTGGCAAGTAGAACAACCTGATCGAAGTAGGATAGAACTTCGGATTCCATGTCTTGCTACCATGGTCTATGTCGGTTATTGCCTATTCTCATCATGTGGAATACCTTTTAGCATTAGATAAGTTTATGAGGTTTAGGTGGTGGTATGGGACGCTATCTAGACATTGCACAATAGACTTTGAAGGTGTTATGTGGAGTTCCTAGGTCTTGTCCAAAGACCATTATGTGATCCATTATGTGAGTGTCTTATGTGATGATTTATGTGAGTGTCTTATATGATGTATGAGTCTTAATGAACTAATGAATTAATGAACTATGTTAGTAACTATGTAAATGGTTGAGTACCTAATCTAAGTGACTTAAGCATTCCTTAGCTAAAGTATGAGGAGTACATGAAAGGATGGTCTCTTCATGTCTTATCTTTGGAAGTCTTGAGGATGACTCTAGTTAGGGAAGTTGGTTAATCTTGTTGACATGATCTAAACCTTAGGAAGTCTTAAGGACTATTTAGGTAATCTTGGAGAGGTCATTGCATTATGGAAATATCTTCTTGATTTACTTAAGTAGGTCTTTTGATAGGCTTTTGAAAGAGAATGTCTTCTAATTTAAGTGATGGTGTGTTTAGTGAGAATGATTCTATTTAAGGTAGTCTATAGGATCTCTTGTGTGTGTGTGAAAGGGATTGTATGGGCGGTCTCTCCACACTTACTCAAGTGAGACTTAGAGTCACCTTAGGTAGAAGAATCTTACATAGATGTTTATGGTTGTTTTCTAAGTATGTATGTGACTCATCGTAGGTAATCTTAAGGGTCGTTTAGGCACATCTAGAGAGGGTGTATGGGAGGTCTCTCTTTGTGTGACTTAAGTGAATCTTAGGATGACTTTAAGTGAGGGAATTACATACTAGGAAGACTTAGGGAGAAGGGTGAAGTGATTCACTGTAACAGTGAATTAATTCACTGTACAGTGAATGTAGCTCACTGTAAAGTGAATTCTTTAAGCTGCTATTTTTGGTTTAATGTTATCTTATGTGTTTCTTAATTGGTAAATGATGTTCTTATATTTAAAATATGATTTCTAAATGAAAAGATGCATATTTCTAATAATCATGATTTTTATGCATATAGCCATACTTAGTACATGTGGTTGTACTAATTCCATACTTTATTTTCTATCTATAGTCCTTGGTAGGTAAGGGAGCTTGGAGAAGAAGACTTGGGCATTAGAAGAATTGTCCGAGTAGAAGAGTTCAAGTATGTCCTCATTGTTTCGAGGGTATATATGTCGTTTTATGTTTCTTTTATGAAATATTGTAATAAGACTATGTTAGTTCTATTTTTCGTATTAAAGTACTCTTGTGTCGTAAGTTGATGAGATTGAGACTTAGTATTTCTATATGAAAGAGTTTTAAAGACTATTTTATGTTTTAGTGAAAAGTTTGAATTCCGCACTACTTTTCATTATGTATATGCGATGAATGATATGAATGAGGCTTGTCTTAGAACTCTGAGAGTTCGACGACGCCGGTTGCAATCCAAGATTGCACCCTATCTTCTAGGGTATGGTCTCGGGTTGTGACATTACTGCAGATAGAAGGTGAATAGGAAGAGCTTGAAGAACATGTTTAGTGAGAGTAGCCTTGCCTCCATAGCTAAGTTGTTTGGTTTGCCAACCTGTAATTCTACCAACAACCTTGTTAACAAGATCAGAAAAATAAACATTTCTAGGCCTGCCAACAAATAAAGGGCATCCTAGGTAAGTAATAGGACCCTGCTTCTGTTTGAACCCTGTCAGCCTCTTAATTCTATCTCTAGTGCTATTAAAAGCATTAGAGTGTAGCATAAAGTGGCTTTTATCTCCATTAATGAGTTGTCCCGAAGCGATCTCATAATCCTTTAAAGTTGCCATTAAGTGCTTTAAGGTTTTGTACCTTCTAGAAGAAAACAGAATTATGTCATCAGCAAAACTCAAATGGTTCACTTGGGGTCCCCTCATTTCCATGAAGAAACCATTATAATCCGGGTGATTATGTAACCTGTTGAGAGATCTTGAAAGCATCTCAGCACCTAAAATAAATAGGGCCGGAGAAAGAGGATCACCTTGCTTGAGACCCCTAGTGGAGTTGAAAAAACCATACCTCTTACCATTCACAATGATTGAGTACCAATTGTTAGCCATGATTCTCCACACCATATCAATGAACACCTCATCAAACCCCATTTTCCTTAGAACTGAGCAAATATACGACCATGAGACTCTGTCATAAGCTTTTGCCATGTCTAGTTTAATAATGACATTACTTCCAATGTTGGGTTTCTTGATTTGGTGTATGATTTCCTGGGCTAACATGATGTTTTCAGAGATGCTTCTTCCTTTCACAAAACCGGACTGATTGGGAGAAATCAAAGAGGGGAGGATAGGGCTAAGTCTATTACTCACTAGTTTGAATGCTTTGTTGGGATTTGAATGCTTGAATCCTAGCCAAACATGAGAGGGTCTTTCATTAGTAAGATCCACCTGGATCTTAACTCTAATGGTACTTCCTCTAGTTCTCTGTGAGGTTGGTGAGTCCAAAAACATCACCTTCCCAATACTCTCCAAAATAGTTGACAAAAAAACTTTGTTATAACAGTGCCAGGGGAGGCCTGGAATAGACACCCATATAGGAACTATAGGTGTTTCCTCATCCGGTGTAAAATCAGGGGTCCAAGATTGAATTCTCATAGCTTGTCCTTCTATGTTCATTTTCAGCTTAGTCCAAACAGTCTGGTAATCAAGTTCATTATCTAGATCAATGTAAACATGCCTAGAGTTGAAATGTGTGATCTTAACACCCCCCATCAGTTGAGTTTGTAGAATGAAACTCTTCCTTACTTGCTCCATTCTAGGCATTGTATTAGTAAATTTTCCCACAAGAGTGTATTTGCAAATCTCAGCCAATTTAACATAATAATCATTCTCATCAATGAGTGCAGCAGGGAATCCTTGTTTAGTAGTATGGACAGGCTCATTCAAAACAATAGGAGATTCATTTTTTGCCTGATTATATCTCAACCTAGCAGCAAAGGACTGGACCATAGTGTAGGGAGCAGGTTCTGAATTTTGATCATTTTTGGGGGTGTTGCTAGGTTGTTGACCTTGCTGTTGATTACTATGTTGTCTAGTAGTTACATGAGTATCCAAAACACCTTGCTTATTAGTTCTATCAGCTTGGGAAGTAGGTTCATACCTTGAATAATTATTGGAGATTCTGGGAAAGTTGTTGTGATATTCCTCACTTGCTCTATTGATTTGATTTTCAGAATTACCTCCTCCCTGCTTGTAGGTGTGCCTGGCTTGATCAGATTGCTTCCCATTATTCCCTTGGCCCTGTTTTGAGTTTTGATTGTCTCCATCAACCTTCCTTTGTTCCTTCTCAATTTGATGCTCCTGCTTGTGTGGTTGATCAGATTTTTATTTTACTTGTTCCTGCCTTTGATCATCTGCATTCCCTTCCCTTTCTCTATTATCCTCTTTATTATATGCCCTATGTGGATTACCTTCATTAAAATTAGGATTTAGATGTGATGAATTATCATTCATGGCAAAAGAGAACCTGGAAGTTTCATTTGTTGAGGTTGCCGAGAGTGTCCCCCTGCTCATCATGATATTCCCCTGGTGATCAGTCGAATTTTGCCTGTGCTGAGCTTTGTTTCCATTGATAATTGTTGTTGTTTCCATTGCTTGGGAATCAACAACATTGATGTCGCATTTATCACTCCGAGCAATATTTGATGTTTCCCCGGCATTTTGGTGTCTTCCCTGTTGGGCATTGGATTGAGAAACATTGGATGTTGTTAGATATTTGTTGTTATTGAATTTCCTGCTAATCTGGTTGATAATATTTGTGGATTGAATGTTTTGGGCCTGAGAACCAGTCTCTTTTAGTGATCTTCCATGAATTCCGGCAGTCTGATTGTTTTCTTCACTGGAGTTCTTCCCGCCGGCGAATACTCAATCCATATCCTTCGAAATTTGGGTAATGTGGATCTCATCATTGGGAGAACAAACCCCAGTGGTCAATTCCAAACGAATTGGACTCGAAGTCAATCGAATTTGAGTTTGCGAGTCTGGCGGCGCACTCACGACTTCGTCTGATTTCGCTTGTCGATTCAGACCAATTGGGACGATGGAATCGCCTAATTTTTGGATATGTGGTTGATCTTGATGTGGCATCTTCATTGTCATTATCCTTTCTTCACGATTCCACCCAGAGATTCCTCGGGAAATATTTTCATGATCTTCATCGAACTCCTCTTCCGAAATTGCAGTTCGCATCGCGTCTTTCTCCTGCGATTTCGAGGCGTTCTGAGCTTGTTCTTGGGGCGTTTCATGGCTTAATGGAAAGTCATTTCCATGGCTCTCCTTCTGGTTTTGGTCCGGTGGCCAATTGACGACTGCTGGCGGTTGACGCGCCATTGACGCGCTGGCAGTTACTGTAGCAGTTATGAGAGAGAAGAGAGAGAAGAGAGAGTATGATTTTGGGTTTTTTTTTATGTTAGGGTTAGGGGTTTGGATTTTTTAGGTTTTTGGGTTTAGGGTTTCGGATTTGAGGTTTAATATCAATGATTTAGTGTTTAATATTTGGGATTTGTTATTTTAGGCTTGGTGTATAGGGTTTATGGTAGGGTTAGGGTTAGGGTTAATGTTAGGGTTAGGGTTATTTATTTTTTTTTAGGTTTTTGGATTTAGGGTTTGATATTTGAGTTTTAATATAAATGCTTTAGTGTTTAATGTTTGGGTTTTCATATTTTGGGCTTAGGGTTTATGGTTTATTGTAAGGTTAGGGTTAGGGTTAATATTAGGGTTACGGTTAGGGTTTAGGTTGTTTTTTACGTTTTAGGGTTTGCGTTAAGGATTTGAGTTATAATATCTATGGTTTTGGTGTTTTGGACATAGGTTTTTTTGGACTTTGAGTTTAGGGTTTAGGGTTTAGGGTTAGGATTGGGGTTAGGATGTAGGGAGTTTTTAGGTTTTATGGTTCATGGCTTAGCTTTTGAGATTTAAAATCTATTATTTAGTATTTAATGTTTTGGTTTTGGTATTTTGGGCTTAGGATTTCATATTTATGGTTTCAAGTTAGGGTTAGAGTTAAGGATAGGGTTAGGGTTAGGTTTTTTTTTTTTTTTTTTAGGTTTTTGGGTTTAGGGTTTAGGATTTGAGGTTTAATATCAATGGTTTAGTGTCTTATTTTTGGGTTTTGGTATTTTGGGCTTAGGGTTTAGGTTTTATGGTAGGGTTAGGGTTAGGTTTTGTGTTAGGGATAGGGTTAGGGTTAGGGTCTAGTTTTTTTTTAGGTTTTAGGTTTTGGGGTTTTGGATTTTTGGTTTAAATCTATGGTTTAGTGTTTATGTATTTTGGGCTTGGGTTTTCGGGTTAATGGTTTAGGGTTAGGGTTAAGGTTAAGTTTAGGGTTAGTGTTAGGGTTAGGATAGGGTTAGGGTTAGGGTTTAGGTTTTTTTTTGGGTTTTAGGTTTTTGTATTTAAAATTTTTTGTTTAAAATCTATGGTTTAGTGTTTAATGTTTGAGTTTTGGTATTTTGGTCTTGGGGTTTCAGGTTAATGGTTTAGGGTTAGGGTTAGCGTTAAGGTTAGGGTTAGGGTTTTGGATAAGGTTAGGGTTAGGGTTTAGTTTTTTTTTAGGTTTTAGGTTTTGGGGTTTAGGATTTATTGTATAAAATCTGTGGTTTAGTGTTTTGGTATTTTGGGCTTGGGATTTCGAGTTAACGGTTTATGGTTAGGGTTAAGGTTAAGCTTAGGGTTAGGGTTAGGGTTAGGGTTAGGGTTAAGATTTAGGTTTTTTTAAATTTTAGGGTTTGTGGTTTAGGATTTGAGGTCTAAAATATATGGAAAGTGTTTAATGTTTGGGTTTTCATATTTTAGGCTTAGAATTTCTGTTTTAGGGTTTAGGGTTAGCTTAGGGTTAGGGTGTAGGTTGTTTTAAGGTTTTATGGTTCAGGGTTTAGCATTTGAGGTTTAAAAACTATTGTTTACTATTTAATGTTTGGGTTTTAGTATTTTGGGCTTAGGGTTTCGGGTTTATGGTTTAGAGTTAGTGTTAGGGATAAGGATAGGGTTAGGGTTACTGTTAGGGTTTTGTTTTCTTTTAGCTTTTTGGGTTTAGGGTTTAGGATTTGAGGTTTAATATCAATGTTTGGGTTTTCGTATTTTTGACTAAGTTTTTTTTTGGACTTACGGTTAAGGGTATAGGGTTTAGGGTTAGGGTTAGGTTTAAATTAGGGTTAAGATTTATTTTTATTTTTTTTAGGTTTTATGGTTCAGGGTTTAACATTTGAGGTTTAAAATCTATGGTTTAGTATTTTATGCTTGGGTTTTGATATATTAGGCTTAGGGTTTTGGGTTTATGGTTTAGGTTAGGGTTAAGGCTAGGGTTAGGGTTAGGGTGTTTGGGTTTTTTAGGGTTTTTTATATAGGGTTAGAATTTGAGGTTTAATATCAATGGTTTAGGGTTTAATGTTTGTGTTTTTGTATTTGGGCTTGGGGTTTAGGGTTTATGGTATGGATAGGGTTAATGTTTGGGTTAGGGTTAGGGTTTAGGATCTTTTATAGGTTTTAGGGTTTGGGGTTAAGGATTTGAGTTGTAATATCTATAGTTTAGTGTTTAATGTTAGGGTTTTGGTATTTTGGGCTTTGAGTTTAGGGTTTAGGGTTTAGGGTTAAGGTTATAGATATGGTTAGGGTTAGGGTCCATGTAAGGGATAGGGTTAGGGTTAGGGTTTAGTTTTTTTTTTAGGGTTTAGGTTTTGGGATTTAGAATTTTTTTTCTTTAAAATCAATTGTTTAGTGTTTTGGTATTTTGGTCTTGGGATTTCGGGTTAATGGTGTAGGGTTAGGGTTAAGTTTAAGGTTAGGGCTAGGGTTAGGGTTAAGGTTTATGTTTTTTTAGGTTTTTGGGTTTGTGGTTTAGGATTTGAGGTTTAAAATCTATGCTTTAGTGTTTAATGTTTGGGTTCTGTTATTTTAGGCTTGGGGTTTAGGGTTTAGGGTTAGGTTTAAGGATAGGGTTCGGGTTACGTTTCATATTTGGGTTAATGATAGGGTTAGGGTTTAGTTTTTTTTTTAGGTTTTAGGGTTTAGGGTTTAGAATTTTTTGTTTAAAATCTATGGTTTAGTGTTTAATGTTTGGCTTTTGGTATTTTGGGCTTGGGAGTTTCGGGTTAATGGTTTAGGGTTAGGGTTAAGGTTAGGGTTAGGGTTAAGGTTAGTGTTATGGTTAGGGTTAGGGTTAAGGTTAAGGTTAGGGTTAGTGTAAGGGTTAATGTTTAGTTTTTTTTTGGTTTTAGTGTTTGTGGTTTAGGATTTGAGGTTTAAAATCTATGGTTTAGTGTTTAATATTTGGGTTTTCTTATTTTTGACTTAGGGTTTAGAATTTATGGTAGGGTTAGGGTAAGGGTTAATTTTAGTGTTAGGGTTAAGGTTTAGGTTAGTTTTTAGATTTTAGGGTTTGGGGTTAAGGATTTGAGTTGTAATATCTATGGTTTAGTGTTTAATGCAAGGGTTTTGGTATTTTAGACTTTGTGTTTAGGGTTTAGGGTTAGGGGTAAGGATAGGGTTAGGGTTAGGTTTCGTGTTAGGCATAGGTTTAGGGCTAGGGTTTAGGTTTTTTTTAGATTTTAGGTTTTGGGTTTAGGATAGTGTTTATGTATTTTGGGCTTGGGATTTCGGGTTAATGGTTTAGGTTAGGGTTAAGGTTAAGTTTAGGGTTAGGGTTAGGGTTAGGATAGGGTTGGGGTTATTTTTTTTTTTTTTTTTAGGTTTTGGGATTTAGAATTTTTGGTTTAAAATCTATGGTTTAGTTTTTCATGTTTGGGTTTTGGTATTTTGGCCTTGGGGTTTCGGTTTAATGGTTTAGGGATAGGGTTAATAATAGGGTTAGGGTTAGGGTTAGGGTTAGGATTTAGGATCTTTTTTAGGATTTAGGGTTTGGGGTTAAGGATTTGAGTTTTAATATCTATGGTTTAGTGTTTAATGTTAGGGTTTTGGTATTTTGGGCTTTGAGTTTAGGGTTTAGGGTTTACGGTTAGGGTTAAAGATAGGGTTAGGGTTAGGATTCGTGTTAAGTTTAGGGTTAGGGTTAGGGTTTAGTTTTTTTTTAGGTTTTAGGTTTTGGGGTATAGGATTTTTGGTTTAAAATCTATGGTTTAGTGTTTTGGGATTTCGGGTTAATGGTTTAGGGTTAGTGTTAAGGTTAAGTTTAGGGTTAGGGTTTAGGTTTTTTAATGTTTTAGGGTTTGTGGTTTAGGATTTGAGGTTTAAAATCAATAGTTTAGTGTTTAATGTTTGGGTTATTTTATTTTAGACTTAAGGTTTAGGGTTTAGGGTTAGGGTTAGGGTTAGGATTAGGGTTAGGGTGTAGGGTTGTTTTAGGTTTCATGGTTCATGGTTTAGCCGTTGAGGTTTAAAATCTATAGTTTAGTATTTACTGTTTGGGTTTCGGTATTTTGGGCTTAGGGTTTCGGGTTTGTGGGTTAGGGTTTTGGATTCTTAAGGTTTTTGTGTTTAGGGTTACAGATTTGAGGTTTAATATCAATGGTTTAGTGTTTAGTATTTGTTTTTTTTTATTTTAGGCTTGCAGTTTTAGGTTTATGGTAGGGTTAGGGTTAGGGTAAATGTTAGGGTTAGGGTTAGGGTTTAGTTTTTTTTTTTTTAGATTTTTGGATTTAGGGTTTAGGATTTGATGTTTAATATCAATGCTTTAGTGTTTAATGTTTGGGTTTTGGTATTTTGGACTTGGGGTTTAGGGTTTATGGTATGGATAGGGTTAATATTTCGGTTAGGGTTAGGGTTTAGGATCTATTATAGGTTTTAGGGTTTGGCGTTAAGGATTTGAGTTTTAATATCTATGGTTTTTGTGTTTAATGTTAGGGTTTTGGTATTTTGGCCTTTGGGTTTAGGGTTTAGTGTTTAGGGTTAGGGTTAAGGATATGGTTAGGGTTAGGGTTCATATTAGGGATAGGGTTAGGGTGAGTGTTTAGTTTTTTTTTAGGTTTTAGGTTTTGGGATTTAGAATTTTTTGTTTAAAATCTATGGTTTAGTGTTTAATGTTTGGGTTTTGGTATTTTGGTCTTGGGGTTTCGGGTTAATGGTTTCGGGTTAGGGTTAGCGTTAAGGTTATTTGTTAGGGTTTAGATTTTTTTTAGGTTTTAGGGTTTGTGGTTTAGGATTTGAGGTCTAAAATATATGGAGAGTGTTTAATGTTTGGGTTTTCATATTTTAGGCTTAGAATTTCTGTTTTAGGGTTTAGGGTTAGCTTAGGGTTAGGGTGTAGGTTGTTTTAAGGTTTTATGGTTCAGGGTTTAACATTTGAGGTTTAAAAACTATTGTTTACTATTTAATGTTTGGGTTTTAGTATTTTGGGCTTAGGGTTTCGGGTTTATGGTTTAGAGTTAGGGTTAGGGATAAGGATAGGGTTAGGGTTACTGTTAGGGTTTTGTTTTCTTTTAGCTTTTTGGGTTTAGGGTTTAGGATTTGAGGTTTAATATCAATGTTTGGGTTTTCGTATTTTTGACTTAGTTTTTTTTTGGACTTAGGGTTAAGGGTATAGGGTTTAGGGTTAGGGTTAGGTTTAAATTAGGGTTAAGATTTATTTTTATTTTTTTTAGGTTTTATGGTTCAGGGTTTAACATTTGAGGTTTAAAATCTATGGTTTAGTATTTTATGCTTGGGTTTTGATATATTAGGCTTAGGGTTTTGGGTTTATGGTTTAGGTTAGGGTTAAGGCTAGGGTTAGGGTTAGGGTTTTTGGGTTTTTTAGGTTTTTTTATTTAGGATTAGAATTTCAGGTTTAATATCAATGGTTTAGGGTTTAATGTTTGTGTTTTGGTATTTTGGGCTTGGGGTTTAGGGCTTATGGTATGGATAGGGTTAATGTTTGGGTTAGGGTTAGGGTTTAGGATTTTTTATAGGTTTTAGGGTTTGGGGTTAAGGATTTGAGTTGTAATATCTATAGTTTAGTGTTTAATGTTAGGGTTTTGGTATTTTGGGTTTTGAGTTTAGGGTTTAGGGTTTAGGGTTAAGGTTATAGATATGGTTAGGGTTAGGGTCCATGTAAGGGATAGGGTTAGGGTTAGGGTTTATGTTTTTTTTAGGGTTTAGGTTTTGGGATTTAGGATTTTTTTCTTTAAAATCAATTGTTTAGTATTTTGGTATTTTGGTCTTGGGATTTCGGGTTAATGGTGTAGGGTTAGGTTAAGTTTAAGGTTAGGGTTAGGGTTAGGGTTAAGGTTTATGCTTTCTTAGGTTTTAGGGTTTGTGGTTTAGGATTTGAGGTTTAAAATCTATGCTTTAGTGTTTAATGTTTGGGTTCTGTTATTTTAGGCTTGGGGTTTAGGGTTTAGGGTTAGGTTTAAGGATAGGGTTAGGGTTACGTTTCATGTTAGGGTTAATGATAGAGTTAGGGTTTAGTTTTTTTTTTAGGTTTTAGGTTTTGGGGTTTAGAATTTTTTGTTTAAAATCTATGGTTTAGTGTTTAATGTTTGGCTTTTGGTATTTTGGTCTTGGGAGTTTCGGGTTAATGGTTTAGGGTTAGGGTTAAGGTTAGGGTTAGGGTTAAGGTTAGTTTATGGTTAGGGTTTGGTTTAAGGTAAAGGTTAGGGTTTAGGTTTTTTTTTAGGTTTTAGGGTTTGTGGTTTAGGATTTAAGGTTCAAAATCTATGGTTTAGTGTTTAATGTTTGGGTTTTCGTATTTTGGATATTTTTTTTTGGATTTTGAGTTTAGGGTTTAGGGTTAGGATTGGGGTTAGGGTATAGGGTTTTTTAGGTTTTATAGTTCAATGCTTAGCTTTTGAGATTTAAAATCTTTGATTTAGTATTTTATGTTTTGGTTTTGGTATTTTGGGCTTAGTATATCATGTTTATGGTTTGGAGTTAGGGTTAGAGTTAAGGATAGGGTTAGTTTTTTTTTTTTTTACGTTTTTGGGTTTAGAGTTTAGGATTTAAGGTTTAATATCAATGGTTTAGTGTCTAATGTTGGGGTTTATGGTAGGGTTAGGGTTAGAGTTAATGTTTAGGTTTAGGTTATTTTTTAGGTTTAAGGTTTGGTGTTAAGGATTTGAGTTGTAATATTTGTGGTTTTAGTGTTTAATGTTACGGTTTTGGTATTTTTCCCTTTGGGTTTAGGGTTTAGGGTTTAGGGTTAGGGTTAAGGATAGGGATAGGGTTAAGGTTAGGGTTCATATTAGGGTTGGCATTAGGGTTTAGTTTTTTTTTTAGGTTTTAGGTTTTGGGGTTTAGAATTATTGGTTTAAAATCTATCGTTTAGTGTTTAATGTTTGGGTTTTGGTATTTTTGTCTTGGTGTTTCAGGTTAATGGTTTAAGGTTAGGGTTAGGGTTTGGGTTAGGGTTAGGGTTAGGATTAGGGTTACAGTGTAGGTTTCTTTTTTAGATTTTATAGTTAAGGTTTAGTATTTGAGGTTTAAAATTTATGGCTTATTATTTAATGTTTGAGTTTTGATATTTGGGCTTAGTGTTTCGGTGTTATTGTTTAGGGTTAGGGTTAGGGTTAAGCTTAGGGTTATTTTTTTATTTTTTTTAGGTTTTTGGATTTAGAGTTTAAGATTTGAGGTTTAATATAATTGGTTTAGTGTTTAATGTTTGGGTTTTTGTATTTTAGGCTTGGGGTTTAGGGTTTATGGTAGGGTTAGGGTTATTGTTAGGGTTAGGGTTAGGGCTTAGGATCTTTTTAAGGTATTAGGGTTTGGAGTTAAGGATTTGAGTAGTAATATCTATGGTTTAGTGTTTAATGATAGGGTTTTGATATTTTGGGATTTGAGTTTAGGGTTTAGGATTTAGGGTTAGGGTTAAGGACAGGGTTAGGGTTAGGGTTCGTATTAGGGATAGGGTTAGGGTAGTGTTTAGGTTTGTTTTAGTTTTGGGTTTCTGTTTTAGAATTTGAGGTTTAAAATCTTGGTTTAGTATTTAATGTTTGGGTTTTTGTATTTTCGACTTAGGTTTTTTTTTGGACTTAGGGTTTAGGGTATATGGTTTAGGGTTAGGGTTAAGGTTAAATTAGGGTTATGATTTAGTTTTTTTTCAAGGTTTTATGGTTCAAGGTTTAGCGTTTGAAGTTTAAAATCTATTGTTTAGTATTTGATGTTTGGGTTTTGATATTTTGGGCTTAGGGTTTTGGGTTTATTGTTTAGGGTTAGGGTTAAGGTTAAGGTTAGGGTTAGGGTTTTGGGGGTATTTAGGTTTTTTTATTTAGTGTTTAGTATTTGAGGTTAATATCAATGGTTTAGTGTTTAATGTTTGGATTTTGGTATTTTGGGCTAAGGGTTTAGGGTTTATGGTAGGGATAGGGTTAATGTTAGGGTTAGGGTTAGGGTTTACGATCTTTTTTAGGATTTAGGGTTTGGGGTTCAGGATTTGAGTTATAACATCTATAGTTTAATGTTTAATGTTGGGGTTTCGGTATTTTGGGCTTTGAGTTTAGGGTTTAGGGTTAGGGTTAGGGTAAAGATAGGGTTAGGGTTAGGATCGTGTTAGGTTAGGTTAGGGTTCGGGTTAATTTTTTTTTTAGGTTTTAGGTTTTGGGGTTTAGGATTTGTTATTTAAATCTATGGTTTACTGTTTGGTATTTTAGGCTTGGGATTTGAGTTAATGGTTTAGGGTTAGGGTTAAGTTTAAGGTTATTGTTAGTGTTAAGGTTAAGGTTTAGTTTTTTTTAGTTTTAGGGTTTGTGGTTTAGGATTTGAGGTTTAAAATCTATGGTTTAGTGTTTAATGTTTGGTTTTCATATTTTGATGTTTCGTCTTTAGGTTTAGGTTAGGGTTAGGGTGTATGTGTTTTTAGGTTTTATGGTCAGGGTTTAGCATTGAGGTTAAAAACTATGGTTTAGTTTTAATGTTTGGGTTTTGTATTTTGGGCTTAGTTTCGTGTTTATGGTTAGATTTAGGATTAGGGTTAAGGATAGGGTTAGTTTTTTTTTTTTTTAGGTTTTTGAGCTTAGGGTTAGGATTTAAGTTTAATATCAATGTTTTAGTGTTTAATTTTTGGGGTTTGGTATTTTGGGCTTGGGGTTTAGAGTTTATGGTAGTGTTAGGGTTAATGTTAGGGTTAGGGTTAGGGTTTAGGTTGTTTTTTTAGGTTTTAGTGTTTGGCGTTAAGGATATGAGTTGTAATATCTATGGTTTTAGTGTTTAATGTCAGGGTTTTATATATTTTGGCCATTAGGTTTAAGGTTTAGGGTTTATGGTAGGGTTAGGGTTGTTAATAGGGTTTAGGTTGTTTTTAGGTTTTAAGGTTTGGTGTTTAGGATGTGAGTTGTCATATCTATGATTTTAGTGTTTAATATTAGGGTTTTGTTATTTTGGCCTTTGGGTTAAGGTTTAGGGTTAAGGATAGTGATGTGGTTAGGTTTAGGGTTCATATTAGGGATAGGGTTAGCGTTAGGGTTTAGGTTTTTTTAGGTTTAGATTTTGGTGTTTCTAATTTTTTGTTTAAAATCTATGGTTTAGTTTTTAATGTTTGGGTTTTGGTATTTTGGTCTTGGGGTTTCGGGTTAATGGTTTAGGGTTAGGTTACGGTTAAGGTTAGGGTTAGGGTTAGGGTTAGGGTTAGGGTTAGGGTTACGTTGTAGGTTTCTTTTTTAGGTTTTATTGTTCAGGGTTTAGTATTTGAGGTTTAAAATCTATGGTTTAGTATTTAATGTTTGAGTTTTGATATTTTGGCTTAGGGTTTTGGGTTATGGTTTAGGGTTAGGGTTAGGGTTAAGTTTTTGTTTTTTTTAGGTTTTAGGTTTTGGGTTTAGAATTTTATGTCTAAATATATGGTTTAGTGTTTAATGTTTGGGTTTTGGTATTTTGGTCTTGGTGTTTAGGTTATTGGTTTAAGGTTAGGGTTAGGGTTAAAGTTAGGGTTAAGGATAGGGTTAGAGCTAGGGTTCGTATTAGGGATGAGGTTAGGGTAGAGTGTAGGATTTTTTAGTTTCGGGTTTTTGTTTTAGGATTTGAGGTTTAAAATCTTGGTTTAGTATTTAATGTTTGGGTTTTCGTATTTTTGACTTAGGTTTTTTTTTCGGACTTAGGGTTTAGGGTATATGCTTTAGGGTTAGGGTTAGGGTTAAATTAGGGTTACGATTTAGTTTTTTTTTTAGGTTTTATAGTTGAGGGTTTTAGAATTTGAGGTTTAAAATCTATGGTTTAGTATTTGATGTTTGGGTTTTGATATTTTGAGCTTAGGGTTTTGGTTTATGGTTTATGGTTAGGGTTAAGGTTAGGGTTAGGGTTAGTTTTTTTTTTTTTTTTAGGTTTTTCTATTTAGGGTTTAGGATTTGAGGTTAATATCAATTGTTTAGTGTTTAATGTTTGGGTTTTTGCTATTTTGGGCTTGGGTTTAGGGTTTATGGTAGGGATAGGGTTTGGTTGTTAATGTTAGGGTTAGGGTTAGGGTTTAGGATCTTTTTTAGGATTTAGGCTTTGGGGTTAAGAATTTGTGTTGTAATATCTATGGTTTAGTGTTTGATGTTAGGGTTTGGTATTTTGGGCTTTGAGTTTAGGGTTTAGGGTTTAGGGTTAGGGTTAAAGATAGGGTTAGGGTTAGGATTCGTTTTAGGGATAGGGTTAGGGTTAGGGTTTAGTTTTTTTTTAGGTTTTAGGTTTTGGGGTTTAGGATTTTTTGTTAAGAATCTATGGTTTAGTGTTTTGGTATTTTGGGCTTGGGATTTCGGGTTAATGTTTATGGTTAGGGTTAAGGTTAAGGTTAGGGTTAGTGTAAGGGTTAATGTTTAGGTTTTTTTTGGTTTTAGTGTTTGTGGTTTAGGATTTGAGGTTTAAAATCTATGGTTTAGTGTTTAATATTTGGGTCTTCTTATTTTTGACTTAGGGTTTAGAATTTATGGTAGGGTTAGGGTAAGGGTTAATTTTAGTGTTAGGGTTAAGGTTTAGGTTAGTTTTTAGATTTTAGGGTTTGGGGTTAAGGATTTGAGTTGTAATATCTATGGTTTAGTATTTAATGCAAGGGTTTTGGTATTTTAGACTTTGTGTTTAGGGTTTAGGGTTAGGGGTAAGGATAGGGTTAGGGTTAGGTTTCGTGTTATGCATAGGGAGGGCTAGGGTTTAGGTTTTTTTTAGATTTTAGGTTTTGGGGTTTAGGATTTTTGGTTTAAAATCTATGGTTTAGTGTTTATGTATTTTGGGCTTGGGATTTTGGGTTAATGGTTTAGGTTAGGGTTAAGGTTAAGTTTAGGGTTAGGGTTAGGGTTAGGATAGGGTTGGGGTTAGGGTTTAGTTTTTTTTTAGGTTTTAGGTTTTGGGATTTAGAATTTTTGGTTTAAAATCTATGGTTAGTTTTTCATGTTTGTGTTTTGGTATTTTGGCCTTGGGGTTTCGGTTTAATGGTTTAGGGATAGGGTTAATACTAGGGTTAGGGTTAGGGTTAGGGTTAGGATTTAGGATCTTTTTTAGGATTTAGGTTTTGGGGTTACGGATTTGAGTTTTAATATCTATGGTTTATTGTTTAATGTTAGGGTTTTGGTATTTTGGGCTTTGAGTTTAGGGTTTAGGGTTTAGGTTTAGGGTTAAAGATAGGGTTAGGGTTAGGATTCGTGTTAAGTTTAGGGTTAGGGTTAGGGTTAGGATTCGTGTTAAGTTTAGGGTTAGGGTTAGGGTTTAGTTTTTTTTTTAGGTTTTAGGTTGTGGGGTATAGGATTTTTGGTTTAAAATCTATGGTTTAGTGTTTTGGTATTTTGGGCTTGGATTTCGGGTTAATTGTTTAGGGTTAGTGTTAAGGTTAAGTTTAGGGTTAGGGTTTAGTTTTTTTTAATGTTTTAGGGTTTGTGGTTTAGGATTGAGGTTTAAAATCTATGATTTAGTGTTTAATGTTTGGGTTATTTTATTTTAGACTTAAGGTTTAGGGTTTAGGGTTAGGGTTTAGGGTTAGGATTAGGGTTAGGGTGTAGGGTTGTTTTTCGGGTTTCATGGTTCATGGTTTAGCCGTTCAGGTTTAAAATCTATGGTTTAGTATTTACTGTTTGGGTTTCGGTATTTTGGGCTTAGGGTTTCGGGTTTGTGGGTTAGGGTTTTGTATTCTTTAGGTTTTTGGGTTTAGGGTTAAAGATTTGAGGTTTAATATCAATGGTTTAGTGTTTAGTATTTGGTTTTTTTTATTTTAGGCTTGCAGTTTTAGGTTTATGGTAGGGTTAGGGTTAGGGTAAATGTTAGGGTTAGGGTTAGGGTTAATTTTTTTTTTTTTTAGGTTTTTGGATTTAGGGTTTAGGATTTGATGTTTAATATCAATGCTTTAGTGTTTAATGTTTGGGTTTTGGTATTTTGGACTTGGGGTTTAGGGTTTATGGTATGGATAGGGTTAATATTTGGGTTAGGGTTAGGGTTTAGGATCTATTATAGGTTTTAGGGTTTGGCGTTAAGGGTTTGAGTTTTAATATCTATGTTTTTTGTGTTTAATGTTAGGGTTTTGGTATTGTGGCCTTTGGGTTTAAAGTTTAGTGTTTAGGGTTAGGGTTAAGGATATGGTTAGGGTTAGGGTTCATATTAGGGATAGGGTTAGGGTGAGTGTTTAGTTTTTTTTTAGGTTTAGGTTTTGGGATTTAGAATTTTTTGTTTAAAATCTATGGTTTAGTGTTTAATGTTTGGGTTTTGGTATTTTGGTCTTGGGGTTTCGGGTTAATGGTTTCGGGTTAGGGTTAGCGTTAAGGTTATTTGTTAGGGTTTAGATTTTTTTTTAGGTTTTAGGGTTTGTGGTTTAGGATTTGAGGTCTAAAATATATGGAAAGTGTTTAATGTTTGGGTTTTCATATTTTGGGCTTAGAATTTCTGTTTTAGGGTTTAGGGTTAGCTTAGGGTTAGGGTGTAGGTTGTTTTAAGGTTTTATGGTTCAGGGTTTAACATTTGAGGTTTAAAAACTATTGTCTACTATTTAATGTTTGGGTTTTAGTATTTTGGGCTTAGGGTTTCGGGTTTATGGTTTAGAGTTAGGGTTAGGGATAAGGATAGGGTTAGGGTTACTGTTAGGGTTTTGTTTTCTTTTAGCTTTTTGGGTTTAGGGTTTAGGATTTGAGGTTTGATATCAATGTTTGGGTTTTCGTATTTTTGGCTTAGTTTTTTTTTGGACTTAGGGTTAAGGGTATAGGGTTTAGGGTTAGGGTTAGGTTTAAATTAGGGTTAAGATATTTTTTTATTTTTTTTTAGGTTTTATGGTTCAGGGTTTAACATTTGAGGTTTAAAATCTATGGTTTAGTATTTTATGCTTGGGTTTTGATATATTAGGCTTAGGGTTTTGGGTTTATGGTTTAGGTTAGGGTTAAGGCTAGGGTTAGGGTTAGTGTGTTTGGGTTCTTTAGGTGTTTTTATTTAGGGTTAGAATTTCAGGTTTAATATCAATTGTTTAGGGTTTAATGTTTGTGTTTTGGTATTTTGGGCTTGGGGTTTAGGGTTTATGGTATGGATAGGGTTAATGTTTGGGTTAGGGTTAGGGTTTAGCATCTTTTATATGTTTTAGGGTTTGGGGTTAAGGATTTGAGTTGTAATATCTATAGTTTAGTGTTTAATGTTAGGGTTTTGTTATTTTGGGCTTTGAGTTTAGGGTTTAGGGTTTAGGGTTAAGGTTATAGATATGGTTAGGGTTAGGGTCCATGTAAGGGATAGGGTTAGGGTTAGGGTTTAGGTTTTTTTTAGGGTTTAGGTTTTGGGATTTAGGATTTTTTTTCTTTAAAATCAATTGTTTAGTGTTTTGGTATTTTGGTCTTGGGATTTTGGGTTAATGGTGTAGGGATAGGGTAAAGTTTAAGGTTAGGGTTAGGGTTAGGGTTAAGGTTTATGTTTTTTTAGGTTTTAGGGTTTGTGGTTTAGGATTTGAGGTTTAAAATCTATGCTTTAGTGTATAATGTTTGGGTTCTGTTATTTTAGGCTTGGGGTTTAGGGTTTAGGGTAGGTTTAAGGATAGGGTTAGGGTTACGTTTCATATTAGGGTTAATGATAGGGTTAGGGTTTAGTTTTTTTTTTAAGGTTTTAGGTTTTGGGGTTTAGAATTTTTTGTTTAAAATCTATGGTTTAGTGTTTAATGTTTGGCTTTTGGTATTTTGGTCTTGGGAGTTTCGGGTTAATGGTCTAGGGTTAGGGTTAAGGTTAGGGTTAGGGTTAAGGTTAGTGTTATGGTTAGGGTTTGGTTTAAGGTAAAGGTTAGGGTTTAGGTTTTTTTTTAGGTTTTAGGGTTTGTGGTTTAGGATTTAAGGTTTAAAATCTATGGTTTAGTGTTTAATGTTTGGGTTTTCGTATTTTGATGCTAGTGATGAGCACACTAAAGAGTTAAGGAGTGACTTAGCGGGTATTGGGCAAAAAGTTGATACACATGCAATCTCGATTAAGCAGCTTGAGTTGCAAATGGCCCAATTATTTGCGACTGTGAACACACGGCAACCGGGCACTCTCCCTAGCAACACTGTCCAAAATCTGAAAAATGATGGACACTGTATGGAAATCACTACTCGGGGTGGTAAGCAAACCATTGACCCACCTATGCCGTCTGATATAGAAAAAGTGATAACAGATGATGATAAGGCGGTGGAGGTTAGTGGTGAGTTAGAAGACAAAATGGGAAAAAGGGTTGAAGTGCCCCAAAAGGTGACTTCCATGCCTAGACCCCCCCCCCTTCCCACAAAGATTAGTGAAAAAGACCGAGGAGGTAAATACCGGCATTTTATAACGATGTTGAAACAGCTTTCCATCAATGTCCCTTTTGTAGAAGCTCTGGAACAAATGCCCGGTTATGCCAAGTTCATGAAAGATCTGGTTACGAAGAAAAGATCGGTCACTTTTGAGGATGATGATAGAATGCAGCACTGTAGTGCTATTGCTACAAGATCTGTAGTGCAAAAGAAAGAAGATCCAGGTGCTTTCACTATACCTTTTACAATCGGGTTATTACATTTTGCGAAAGAATTATGTGATCTTGGGGCAAGAATAAATCTCATGCCCCTCTCGATTTACAAGAAGTTGGGTTTGGGTGACCCAAAGCCCACTGCAATGCGGCTACTGATGGCTGATCGAACGGTAAAAAGGCCTATTGGGATACTCCACGATGTGTTAGTAAAAGTGGAGTCGTTCATATTTCCGGCCGATTTTGTTATTCTTGATTGTGAGGTCGATTTTGAGGTGCCTATTATTCTTGGGAGGCCATTCCTTGCTACGGGTAGAGCCTTGGTTGATATGGAAAAAGGGCAGATGAAATTTCGGTTGAACAATGAAGAAGTGACCTTCAACATTTGTCGGTCCATGAGGCAGAGTGGTGAGCTCCAATCGGTATATGTCATATCCTACAAAGTTGAAGAGTCATCTGAAGTACAAATTGAAGAGCGTCTGGGTGTAGAAGCATTACCGGCAGTGATCATGAATTTCGATAGTGATTACATTGAAGAGTATGGGTCATTGGTCGCAGCACTTGATCGAGGTAATGTTCATTTTGAACCCAAGAAATTTGAGTTAGATATGCAACATCGCGAATCTCCACCCGCGAAACCATCTATTGAGGAGGCTCCAAAATTAGAACTAAAAGCTCTACCACCTCATCTGAGGTATGTATTATTGGGAAAAGATGATCCTTTGCCGGTTATTATTGCATCAGATTTGAATGTGCATCAAGTTGAGAGTTTGGTGAAAGTGTTAAAAAGGTTCAAAAGATCTATTGGGTGGACTATTGCGGATATTATTGGGATCCCTCCCGGTATTTGTTCTCATAAAATCCAACTCATGCCCGATCATAAGCCAAGTATTGAGCACCAGAGATTTTTAAATCCACCTATGCAAGAGGTAGTAAAGAAGGAAACTATTAAGTGGTTGGATGCCGGAGTAATATATCGGATCGCTGATAGTAGTTGGGTATGCCATGTACAGTGTGTACCTAAGAAACGGGGAATGATTGTGGTCCCCAATGAGAAAAATGAGCTTGTTCCAATGAGACCGGTGACTGGATGGAGTGTGTGTATGGATTACCGGAAATTAAATGCATGGACCGAAAAAGACCATTTTCCTATGCCCTTCATGGATCAGATGTTGGATAGACTTGCCGAAAAAGGGTGGTATTGTTTTCTTGATGGTTATTCGGGGTATAATCAAATTTCTATTGCACTGGAAGATCAAGAGAAAACCACCTTCACTTGTCCATATGGACCTTCGCATTCAAGAGAATGCCGTTTGGATTGTGCAATGCACCCGCCACATTTCAGAGATATATGATGTCGATATTCTCCGATATGGTGGAGGACACTATTGAGGTGTTTATGGATGATTTTTCTGTGGTTGGTGACTTCTTTGAGCATTGTTTGAGTCATTCGTCTGAGGTTCTTAAAAGTTGTGAAGACTGCAATCTGGTACTAAATTTGGAAAAATGTCACTTCATGGTGAAAGAGGGTATTGTATTGGGTCATCGCATTTCAGAGAAGGGTATAGAGGTTAATCGAGCTAAAGTCGAGGTAATAGAGAGACTTCCCCCACCTATCTCTGTAAAAGGTGTGAGAAGCTTTCTTGGATGCAGGTTTTTACCGGAGGTTCATCAAGGATTTTTCAAAAATTGCGCATCCTTTGTGCAAGTTGCTTGAGAAAGAGTGTAAATTTTATTTTAATGAATTCTGTCTTAAAGCATTTGGTGAGTTGAAAGAAAAGTTGGTGTCTACACCTATCATTATTTCTCCGGATTGGAGCAAACCATTTGAGGTGATGTGTGATGCTAGTGGGGTTGATCTTTGTGTGGTATTGGGACAAAGAAGGGACAAAATCCTTCAACCCATTTACTATGCTAGTAAAGCCCTAAATGAAGCCCAAAAGAACTACACCGTGACTGATTGTTTTCGAGAAATTTCGCTCCTATTTGCTGGGCACTAGAGTTATAGTGCATACTGATCATTCTTCTTTAAGATATTTGATGGCAAAGAAGGATGCAAAACCAAGATTGATTATTGGGTATTACTACTGCAAGAATTTGACTTTGAGGTGAAAGACAGAAAAGGGACCGAAAATCAAGTTGTTGATCACTCGTCCCGATTAGAAGATGAAGCAATGAGGGAGTTAGGTGTAAAGGCTGAAATTGATGATACTTTCTCTGATGAGCATGTATTGGCCGCCTCCCAAAACTTGATTCCATGGTTCGCAGATTTTGCGAATTATCTGGCCAGTGATATTGTCCCACCGGACTTGTCGTTTCACCAAAGGAAAAAGTTCATGCATGATGTTAAAAAGTTCTTTTGGGATGAACCATACTTGTATAGGAGTTGTGCCGATGGGCTTATTCGGCGTTGTGTGCCGGAAGTTGATATGTTGAGTGTCTTGGAGGCGTGCCATTCTTCGCCTGTAGGTGGGTATCATAGTGGTATCCGGAAAGCCCACAAAATCTTACAATGTGGCTACTATTGGCCAACTATCCATCAAGATGCTCATGAGTTTGCCAAGGCATGTGATAGATGCCAAAGAGATGGTGGCATTTCAAGGAAGCAAGAGCTCCCTTTAAATCCCATTCTTGTGATCGAATTGTTTGATGTATGGGGCATTGATTTTATGGGCCCTTTTGTGACTTCTCATGGGATGAAGTACATTCTAGTAGCGGTTGATTATGTGTCTAAATGGGTGGAAGCTATCGCACTCGCAAATAATAAAGGGAAGAGTGTCACCGCGTTCTTGAAGAAGAACATATTTTCCAGATTTGGCACCCCAAGGGCTATTATTAGTGATGGGGATCCCACTTTTGTAACAAGCTATATAAGGGATTACTGGAAAAGTATGGGGTTCGCCATAATGTGGCCACTCCATACCATCCTCAAACTAGTGGGCAAGTTGAGGTGTCGAACAGGGAGATTAAGCAGATTTTGTCGAAAACGGTGAATGCTAGTAGAACGGATTGGTCAAGGAGGCTTGATGATGCTCTTTGGGCCTACCGGACAGCATAGAAGACTCACATTGGTATGTCCCCATACCAACTTGTATATGTGAAGGCTTGTCACTTACCGGTTGAATTAGAGCATAAAGCCATGTGGGCAATGAAGAAGTTGAAAATGGATTGGAATGAGGCTGCAGAACAGAGGTTAAATGGGTTAAATGAGCTCGATGAATTTTGCCTAAAAGCTTATGAAAGCTCAGCCCTCTACAAAGAAAGGATGAAGAAGTACCATGTCCAAAAGATTGAGAAACGCGATTTTTTACTTGGGGATTTGGTGCTTTTATTCAATTCTAGGTTGCGCTTGTTTTTGTGCAAACTCAAGTCCAAATGGACAGTCCCTTACGTGATCACTCAACTATTCCTCACGGAGCAGTTGAGTTGGAGAACAAGGAGGTTGTGCGGTTCAAGGTGAACGGACAGCGAATCAAAATCTATCTGTGGCATGCTGAAACGGCGAATGAAGTAATAGAGGCATACCATCTTGATGAAGTCTGAGTAATCAAGTGTCCTCCGTCGTGCCGCGATATTAAATCAAGCGCTTGTTGGGAGGCAACCCAATATGTATCCTCTAAGCCAACTATAGGTTTTTCATGACTTTCTAAGTAATAGTTGCATTTTCTTTGCTTTTCTTTTTGTTAGAAGTGTCCAAAAAGTGTCTAGAAAATACAAAAAGAATAGTTTAATGGGTGTTAAATTTGCAGGTATCACATCACCAGAAAATCTGCATAAAATTTGTCTGCAGCACCCATCGACGGATCGTCACGATTGTGACGGAACATCGCAAGCAACCGTCGTGCCCAGGTATGTTTTTCAATTTTTCTAAGTTAGGGCACCCATGACGGACCCCCACGACGGACCGTCGAGCCTACGATGGACCGTCGACGGGGACTCGTTACATCAAAACCCGTAGACCCGACACGACACGACACGACCGGCGAATATTAAAAGTTTTTAAACCTTTTAACTTCCCACCTCTTCATTCCAACCATTTCTTTCCCTCATTTCCTCCATTTACTCCCTCTTCAACTCCCTAGCACTCTCATCCTCTCCCCAAACTTCAGATTTCCCATCCCTTCCCATAATCCCCAAATCTTTCCTCTTCCAAACTCCCTAGTTCTTCAAGTTCTCTGCCGGTCGGAGTCTTGTGTTCGTGTGTTGATCATCAAGTGTTGTGTCTTAGTCTTCTTTCATCTTCTCCAAGTATCAGGTATGTGGTTCTGACCTCTAAATCATCTACAGTTTTTTTTTGTTTTCCCATGTTATATACATGTTTCTTAATGTGTGGGTCTTCGGAATTTGACCCCTATTGCATGATAAGAACTCACCCCGATAATCCTAAGTGCCTTTAGACCCTTAATATTATAAAATGAATGGGGGTGTTGTGTTCACCAAATCAAATAGGGGTGTATGCTTCTGATAATTGTTTCTGACCTAGGTTGATAGTTTTCCATAATTGCATGCTAAACTCAAGAAATTATTGCCTTAGAAATGCTAGAATGTTGGGTCAATTGGTTAGAAATTGTGGGTTGACAAGTATACTTCATATTAGCAATTTAGGGGACGATTGAGGCATGCTCAATTTTGTCACTGAAGGACAGAACGATACCCCGTCGACAGACCGTCGTTCCCACGACAGACCGTCGTGGAGTCCATCCCACCAATCCCCCGTTTTGTTTCAAAGTGTCCCTAAACGGACCTATACGACGTAACATCATGCCCACGACGGTCCGTCCTGCACAACCGTCGTGGTTGTCAGATACTTTCTTTCTGAGAGTCTCAAAATTTCTTTAAGTGTCCCTCAACGGACCTCTACGATGGACCGTCATGCCCACTATGGTCCGTCCTGCACAACCGTCCTGGTTGTTAGAGACCCTGTTTCTGAGGGTCTCAAAGTTTTTTCTAAGTATCCCATGACAGACCTCTACGATGGACCGTCGTGCTCTCGACGATGTGTCCTGCACAACCGTCACAGTTGTCAGAGACTTTCTTTCTGAGAGTCTGAAAATATTTTCCTAAGTATTTCATGACGGACCGTCAATGGGTCTGTCGCGTAGCACAGCAACTGCAGCACTGCCATTTCAGTTTTGGTTTTACGTTTTTGTTTGGTTCTGTGCATGTCTTATTTGCTTCTACTGGTACTAATTGTTGTTCTTTTCTGGTACTAACACTAATGGCACCAAAGCAAGATCGCGTGTATGCACGAGGGCGTTCAATGTCCATTGTCCCATCTGCTCGACTGGTCATTGGCTCTGATGATGAGCGTGACCCCGAATACGTGCCCCCAGGCACTGTAACTCCTACACGGGCTGCACGTACCACCAGAGCCACGCCCACGAAGGTGGCGCCCGGCGCAGTCACTGCCTCCCAGTCTGAAGAGGAGCGCACACTGACCGTCATGCCTTCTGGGTCTACTGCACACTCCAGGGATGCTTCCGGTTCTGAGGAAGTATCGGGTTCAGAAAAAGTCCCCAGGTCTGAGGAGGCTTCTACTCCAGCCACCACATCCCAGTCCGCCTCGTCTGGTGAGGCCGATAGTGCTGATTCCACTCCAGCACCATAGACTGGAGTCCCCGCCCCGGTTGCCGACCAGACTAACCGATGGTGTGTTGAGTGGCAGTTTCAGGTGTACACCGACGCTAAGCTGTCGAATGATAAGGGGGTAATGACTAGGACCCTTACACTGGAGAGGCGGGTCCTTATGTGGAGTATCCCCACCATACCGGCACTCCATGCCCTCTTCACCAGGCACCGACTAGAATGGACGGCTCGTGAAGTGGGCTGATACAGTGAGGAGTTGGTCAGAGAGTTGTACGCCTCGTATGTGGCGACTCTCCGATCTCCGATAGACAAGCGGTCTGCCCCTGCCAAACAGGCCCTGCTAGATCACATCCAAGTCCACGGCAAGTGGGTAAACATCTCCTTACCAGCCATCCGCCGGTATCTATATGGCGATGATGTTGATGCCACTCGGACTCCTCTCACCGCCGAGTTTGACTACCGGTGGAAACTTGTTAAAGATGGACGGTTCATGCGTGATCCAGAGTTGAGAGAGACCACCAAGAGGTGGATTGCCCAGTATTTGTCCGTTGATGGAGAGGCTGCTGACTGGGTACTTGAGCTGAAGGGAGCCATCAAGAAGGCTAACCTAACCTTCACGTCCAAGTTTTTATGGTTGATAGTCCGCCACTGCCTTTCCCCCACTACTGCAGACAATATTATCACATGGGATCGCGCAGTTCTTATGGCGGAAATGATAGCGGGGTTCGAGGTGGACTTCGCTTGGCTTCTTCAGGCGGTCATGCACGAGAGGGCCTTCAAGGTCACTACTACTTACCCATTTCCTTGCATGGTGTTTGCTTTGTGCAGGTCCGCAGGTGTGCCCATTTGGCACATAGATCAGCTCAAGACCCCGTCGGGCAATGTTGATATCGGCCTCATCAGGGATGAGGCCAATGAGTTGGATCCACACAGAAGGCCCCGCCCGGAGGTACCTACGCTTGGTGAGAACGTGGCGGATACAGTAGAGCAAGCCCGAGGGGCTAACCAGGCGACATCTGAGCCTACTGACACCACCCAGGTCAAGTCTATCCCAGGTGGTAGCACCGCCCCGAGCTCTTCTCGCTAGACTCCTTCCGCTATTCTGGTCCCACTTGCTAGGGTCCACAAACTTGAGGCCCAAATGGCCACACTTATGCATCACATCCAGCCTTAGATGCAGAGGTCTATTGCTGAGGCGGAGGAGCGCATGGAGAGCAAGATGGCCTAGCACACGGAGAGGAAGATCATGGAGGTTCATCAGCGCCTGGACGCTTTTGAGTTGCGGGTGCTATCCCGTCCTGCCCCTCCGGTGGATGTGTCGACCATTCAGGCTGCTGTAGAGAGTCTGAGAGCGGACTTGGACACGATTCTAGAGGCTAGGGTGCCCGAGTCTGAGGCCCCTTCTGCAGAGCCTGCTGAGGACACAGTGATGGCTGCCCTATTCGCCAATACTGATGTGCCACCACCTCCCCCACGAGAGCATGCTAAGAGGCGTAGAGGCCAAGATGAGGATGAGGCTAGGGCGCAGAAGAAGGAGCGCCGAGAGTTGGAGGCTGTGAGGAGATCCTCGATTGCTGATGAGGAGGCCCGTCAGTTTAGGACCATAGAGTTGGCTGCTGGGGAGTCTAGCTCCAGAGTTGTTGAGGCAGAGAGAGGCACTACTGATGGTGTTGTTGCTGATGCGGACACTACTGAGGGTGTCCAGACTACAAAGGGAGTGGGTTCCGGGACACTGGACCCACTAGCTTGTTTATCGCCGGCGCTTTGCGCCTCAGGTTTGCTTCACCTACCACTCGATTATTTTAGATTCTTTTATGCATTGGGGACAATTGCATATCTTTTTTGTTGGGGGTAGGGTAAATGGAAAGTGAGGGCTAGGGTGAAGTCTGAGTAGCCCAATTCACGATCCTCTCTTGGGGTTTTCTTCCCTGTGTTCTTTTTCCTTAAGAGACTAATTACTTCAATTATTGAACCGGCATGTTTACATCTTGTGTACATAGTATAACTCTGAAGCATGATGGCTAAAACAGAAATGATATCCTGATATAATGAAAATGATGCATGACTAGGCATAGTAATTGATAAAGGTGTGGCTCTAAGCATGACATAAAAATACACTGCTGCATGACCCTAAATCTTAGATTCGAACCAGGTGTTTGATAATCTGGTAGAGTAATGAGATATCAAGTGAGTGTGAGGAAAAGTCGAATGGTTCACCATTGGTACTGAGCTAGAACTTACCTGGTTAGTCCTGCTAAAAGTAAGCCGTAATAAACAATTAGGAAACGATCATAGGCCCTTGTTCGAAATAGTCAATCTTGAGCCTAAAATAACAGAAAACCAAATGAAGTTAATCCCTTATTCATCCAAATGATTTGAGCTTAAAATAGATCTTTCTTTTTCACCCCAACTGATCTCTCTGGGAATAATGTGTTGGCCGTGGTCCCTCCTTGGACATGTGCACCTCAGCTTACGCCAAAACCATAAGTTGAGGGTGGCTAATGTAGAAAGCAACCTTGTAGTGGCCCTTACCCAATCTTGGGTATTGTGAACCTTGACTCATGGCAAAATCATCAGTTGAGGGTGGCTGTTATAAGGAATACTCCGAAAAGTGGGGTTGAAAGAATAAAGAGGAAGAAAGAACAAAACAAAGGTGACTTAAAAAAAATTATAAAAAAATAAATAAAATAAACACAAGAAAAGAGAAGAGTCACTTACACATAAGAAGAAGAAAGGGAGAATAGAAAGGTGAAAGAAAATTGAGAAATAGGGCGAAATAAAATGATAAAAAGGTAGTACGCTTAGCCG
The DNA here is from genome assembly GCA_022817965.1 of Solanum lycopersicoides. NCBI lineage: Eukaryota > Viridiplantae > Streptophyta > Magnoliopsida > Solanales > Solanaceae > Solanum > Solanum lycopersicoides. The sequence goes on from JAJJBR010000890.1 coordinate 57,809, forward strand.
ATATGTCAAGGAGGGAAACAAGTCACTAAAGTATACCTAAATATACCCTACCTAACCCTGAGCCTATGTTACAAGCTAAGAAAGTCCTATCGTGATCCTAAGAGTTGTTATGGCGAACTTAAAGCAGTGAAAATAAGGGGAAACCTATGGCAATATGTATAAATGAGTTGTGAAGTTGTTCTGAGAGCGAGTGTTGTAAAGTAATCCTTATACTCAAACTGAAGTCATTTTGTGAAAAATGAGGATGTTATTTTAAAGTGAGGACACTAGTTGCAATACCGAAAATATTAGCACCTTGGTGAGAAATCGAAGAGGAGAGGTGTCAGTGTGTAGTGAGTCTGTGTCATGGTCTGATCCACATAATTCAAGCCTAATAGTTATAGCATGCATGAACATAATGAGAATAATCGGGATTGATAGCCAAATGATTGCGAAAGCTAAAATACGGATACTCTTGTACAAAGATTGTGTAGTGAGTCATAGTGCGTCGCTTGAGGACAAACAACGAATTTAAGTTGAGGGTGTTGATGTACCGTGGTTTCACGGTACTTTCAATGCTTTTTCCTTAAGTTTAGTGTGTGTCTAAAGCCTTTTTGTATTGATTTTTGACGTAGTTTTCTCTTTATTTTCAGGAAATCTGTCCAAGGGAGAACGCGGAGAATTTGAGCTGAAATTGCAGAAGTGACCAACTACAGAGCCCACGACGGTCCGTCGTGACTGTGACGGTCCGTAGGTGGCACCCGTCGTGAGAAGAAAATGGTTGTTGAAGGAAGTTGGGGAATTCTGACCAAGTGTGGGACTACGGAAGCTCATGACGGACCGTCATAGCCACGACGGTCCATCCTTCACATTCGTCAATACTAACAGAGAGTAGTCCGAGTACCCAACTTCCGAAAATTCTAAGTGTCGTGGAACGGAACCCCTCGACGGACCGTCGTGCTAACAACGGTCCGTCATACCTGTCCGTCGAGGGTAACAGAGAGTTGATGAAGAAAGCAGCAGAGATTTGTGCTAAGAATGGAACGATGGAGGCCACGACGGTCCGTCGTGGCCATGACGGTCCGTCACAAGGGTCGTCGACTCAGACGCGTTTTGGGCAGATTTTCCTTAAATAGATTTCCCTCTTTTTTATTTTTTTTATGATTCGTAAAACCTCGTTTTGGGGGTTAGACCTTTGGATATTTTTCAGTTTTATTGTTTAAGTATTGAACTCTTGATTTTGGGATTTTATCATACTTTTCCGGAATCGATTGTTAGTGTTTTTGTGATTTATTCAAGTGAATTTCTGGATTTTCTTCATTCTCATAAAAGTAAGTGCATGAATTCTTATATTATCTATATGAATTGTGTGATTCTTAGCATGGGTAACTAAACTCCATAACTAGGGTTGTGGGAACCATGGGTAAATAACAAGGTAAAATCTAACTAAAATAACAATTCTCGAAGAATTTCTTGCATGTATTGATAATTCTTTCATTTAGAAGTCTTTTTAATGGATGGACAACGTTAGAACTCGCCTTATTGCTACTTGCCGGACCAAGGAGGTAGATAATAAGATAAGAATTATTGATGTAGATTGTATACTATCTCATAAGCTAGTGTTGGTTGGTGTGAATTAACAACTAAGCCAAATATCGATTATGATGCTTAATATGAGGTAAAGGTAAAGTTTAGTAAAGCATACACACGTAGTCGGACCAAGGTGCGGAGTGCAATTTCCTAGTTGCCGGACCAAGGAATTAGGAATACATAGCTTACCACTTTGCATGCAAGATATAAGGAAGGGATTGTTATAGTTAGAATTACCGAGTTATGAACCTATGGGGAACACTTACGCCCTAGTTACTTTAATTACTTGATCAAAATCCGATCTTTGAACTTGTCATTTGTTTACATAGAATTAGTTAATTATAGTTGTTAATCAAAAAAACCCTTTAGTTATTTGTTTTCGGGAAATAATTGACTAAATAAAAGTAATAATAGAATAAAGTTAAGTATGAACCATTTTACTTGTGGGATCGACCCCAACCTCACTAGTTGGGTTCTTTACTTGATACAACCGCTTTATTTCTTTTCGAGAAGTAAGTTTGAGCGTATCAGGTTTAGGGTTTATGGTAGTGTTAGGGTTAATGTTAGGGTTAGGGTTAGGGTTTAGGTTGTTCTTTAGGTTTTAGTGTTTGGCGTTAAGGATATGAGTTCTAATATCTATGGTTTTAGTGTTTAATGTTAGGGTTCATATATTTGGCCTGTAGGTTAAGGTTTAGGGTTTAGGGTAGGTTAGGGTTCTAATATCTATGGTTTTAGTGTTTAATGTTAGGGTTTTATTTGGCCTGTTTAAGGTTTAGGGTTTAGGGTTATTATGGTTAGGGTTTAATGTTAGGGTTTAGGGTGTTATTTTGGCCTTTGGGTTAAGGTTTAGGGTTTAGGGTTAAGGTTAAGGATAGTCATAGGGTTAGGTTTAGGGTTCATATTAGGGATAGGGTTAGCGTTAGGGTTTAGGTATTTTTTAGGTTTTAGGTTTTGGGGTTTCTAATTTTTGGTTAAAATTTATGGTTTAGTGTTTAATGCTTGGGTTTGGTATTTTGGTGTTGGGGTTTCGGTTAATGGTTTAGGGTTAGGGTTAGGGTTAAGGTTAGGGTTAGGGTTAGGGTTAGGGTTAGGATTAGGGTTACGTTGTAGGTTTCTTTTTTAGGTTTTATGGTTCAGGTTTAATATTTGAGGTTTAAATCTATGGTTTAGTATTTAATGTTTGAGTTTTGATATTTGGGCTTAGGGTTTATGATTTAGGGTTAGGGTTAGGGTTAGAGTTTAGGTTTTTTGATTTATGATTTAGGATTTGAGGTTTAATATCAATGATTTACTGTTTAATGTTTGGGTTTTGGTATTTTGGGCTTGGGGTTTAATATCAATGATTTACTGTTTAATGTTTGGGTTTTGGTATTTTGGCTTGGGGTTTAGGGTTTATGGTAGTGTAGGGTTAATATTTGGGTTAGAGTTAGGGTTTAGGTTCTTTTTTAGGTTTTAGGGTTTGGGGTTAAGGATTTGAGTTGTAATATCTATGGTTTAGTGTTTAATGTTAGGGTTTTAGTATTTTGGGCTTTGAGTTTAGGGTTTAGGGTTTAGGTTAGGGTTAAAGATAGGGTTGGGTTAGGGTTCGTGTAAGGGATAGGGTTAGGATTAGAGTTTATGTTTTTTTTTAGTTTTAGGGTTTGTATTTTAGGATTTGAGGTTTAAAATCTATGGTTTTAGTGTTTAATGTTTGAGTTTTCATATTTTCGACTTAGTTTTTTTTTTTTGACTTAGGGTTTAGGGTATAAGGTTTAGGGTTAGGGTTAGGTTTAAATTAGGGTGACAATTTAGTTTTTTTTTTAGGTTTTATGGTTCAGGGTTTAACATTTGAGGTTTAAAAACTATGGTTTAGTATTTGATGCTTGGGATTTGATATTTTGGGCTTAGGGTTTTGGATTTTTGGTTTAGGTCAGGGTTAAGGTTAGGGTTAGGGTTAGGGTTTAGGGTTTTTTCAGGTTTTTTTTATTTAGGGTTTCGAATTTAAGGTTTAATATCAATGGTTTAGGGTTCAATGTTTGGGTTTTTGTATTTTGGGCTTCGAGTTTAGGGTTTATCATAGGGATAGGGTTATTGTTAGGGTTAGGGTTAGGGTCTAGGATCTTTTTTAGGTTTTAGGGTTTGGGGTTAAGGATTTGAATTGTAATATCTATTGTTTAGTGTTTCATGTTAGGGTTTTGGTATTTTGGGCTTTGAGTTTAGGGTTAGAGTTACACATAGGGTTAGGGTTAGGGTTCATGTTAGGGATAGGTTTAGGGTTAGGGTTTATGTTTTTTTTAGGTTTTAGGTTTTGGCGTTTAGGATTTTTTGTTTAAAATCAATGGTTTAGTGTTTGGTATTTTGGGATTGGGATTTCGGGTTAATGGTTTAGGGGTTAGGGTTAAGGTTAAGGTTAGGGTAGGGTTAGGGTTAGGGTAAGGGTTAGGGTTAAGGTTTAGGTTTTTTAAGGTTTTAGGGTTTGTGGTTTAGGATTTGAGGTTTAAAATCTATGGTTTAGTGTTTAATGTTTGGGTTTTGGTATTTTTGGCTTGGGGTTTAGGATTTATAGTAGGGTTAGGGTTAGGGTTTAGGTTATTTTTTAGGTTTTCGGGTTTGGGGTTAAGGATTTGAGTTGTAATATCTATGGTTTAGTGTTTAATGTTAGGGTTTTGGTATTTTGGGCTTTGAGTTTAGGGTTTAGGGTTTAGGGTTAAGGTAAAGATAGGATTAGGGTTAGGGTTCATGTAAGGGATAGGGTTAGGGTTAGGGTTTTGGTTCTTTTAGGGTTTAGGTTTTGGGCTTTAGGATTTTTTTTCTTTAAAATCAATTGTCTAGTGTTTGGTATTTTGGTCTTGGGATTTCGGGTTAATGGTGTAGGGTTAGGGTTAAGTTTAAGGTTAGGGTTAGGGTTATGTTTAAGTTTTAGGTTTTTTTAGGTTTTAGGGTTTGTGGTTTAGGATTTGAGGTTTAAAATCTATGCTTTAGTGTTTAATGTTTGGGTTTGTTATTTTAGGCTTAGGGTTTAGGGTTAGGGTTAGGTTTAAGGATAGGGTTAGGGTTAGGTTTCATATGAGGGTTAATGATAGGGTTAGGGTTTAGTTTTTTTTGTAGGTTTTAGGATGTGGGTTTAGAATTTTTTGTTTAAAATCTATGGTTTAGTGTTTAATGTTTGGCTTTTTGGTATTTTGGGCTTGGGATTTCTGATTAATGGTTTAGGGTTATGGTTAGGGTTAAGGCTAAGTTTAAGGTTAGAATTTGGGTTAGTGTTAGGGTTAAGATTTAAGTTTTTTTAAGTTTTAGGGTTTATAGTTTAAGATTTGAGGTTTAAAATCTATGGTGTAGTGTATAATGTTTGGGTTTTCGTATTTTGGACTTAGGGTTTAGGGTTTAGGGTTAGGGTTAGGATTAGGATTAGGGTTAGAGTGTAGGGTTATTTTAGGTTTGATGGTTCAGGGTTTAGCGTTTGAGGTTTAAAATCTATGGTTTAGTATTTAATGTTTGGGTTTTGGTATTTTAGGCTTAGGGTTTCGTGTTTATGGGTTAAGATTAAGTTTAGGGTTTTGGATTTTTTAGGTTTTGGGGTTTAGGGTTTCGAATTTGAGGTTTAATATCAATGGTTTAGTGTTTAATATTTCGGATTTGGTATTTTGGGATTAGGGCTTATGGTTTATGGTAAGGTTAGGGTTACGGTTAATGTTGGGGTTAAGGTTAGAATTTAGGTTGTTTTTTAGGTTTTAGGGTTTGGCGTTAAGGATTTGAGTTGTAATATCTATGGTTTTAGTGTTTAATGTTAGGGTTTTCGTATTTTGGCCTTTGGGTTTAGGGTTTAGGATTTAGGGTTAGGGTTAAGGATAGGTTGAGGGTTAGGGTTCATATTAGGGTTAGGGTAAGGGTTAGGGTTTAGTTTTTTTTTTGGTTTTAGGTTTTGGGATTTAGAATATTTGGTTTAAAATCTATGGTTTATTGTTTAATTTTTGGGTTTTGGCATTTTGGTCTTGGGGTTTCGGGTTCATAATTTAGGGTTAGGGTTAGCGTTAAGGTTAGGGTTAGGGTTTGGGTTTGGGTTTAGAATTTCTTTTAGGTTTTTTGGGTTTGTGGTTTAGGATTTTAGGTTTAAAATATATGGAAAGTGTTTAATGTTTGGGTTTTCATATATTGGGCTTAGGGTTTAGGGTTCAGGGTTTAGGGTTAGGTCAGGGTTAGGGTGTAGGTTGTTTTTAGGTTTTATGGTTCAGGGTTTAGCATTTGAGGTTTAAAAACTATGGTTTAGTATTTAGTGTTTGGATTTTGGTTTTTTGGGCTTATGGTTTCGGGTTTATGGCTTAGAGTTAGGGTTAGGGTTAAGCATAGGGTTAGGGTTAGTTTTGTTTTTTAGGTTTTTGGGTTTAGGGTTTAGGATTTGAGGTTTAATATCAAAGTTTTAGTGTTTAATGTTTGGGGTTTGGTATTTTGGGCTTGGTGTTTAGGGTTTATGGTAGGGTTAGGGTTAATGTTAGGGTTAGGTTAGGGTTTAGGTTGTGTTTTAGGTTTTAGAGTTTGGCGTTTAGGATATGAGTTGTAATATCTATGGTTTTAATGTTTAAAATGTTATGGTTTATGTATTTTGGCCTTTAGGTTTAGGGTTTAGGGTTAGGGTTAAGGATAGGATTAGAGTTAGGTTTCATATTAGGGATAGGGTTAGGGCTAGGGTTTAGTTTTTTTTTAGGTTTTAGGTTTTGGGGTCTAAAATTTTTGGTTTAAAATCTATGGTTTAGTGTTCAATGTTTGGTTTTTTGTATTTTGGTCTTAAGGTTTCGGGCTAATGGTTTAGGGTTAGGGTTAAGGTTAGGTTTTGGGTTAAGGTTATGGTTATGGTTTAGGTTTTCTTTAGGTTTTAGGATTTATTGTTTAGGATTTAAGGTTTAAAATCTATGGTTTAGTTTTTAATGTTTGGGTTTTTGTATTTTGAATATAGGGTTTTTTTTTGGACTCTGAGTTTAGGGTTTAGGGTTTAGTGTAAGGATTGGGGTTAAGGTGTAGTTTTTTTTTAGGTTTTATGGTTCAGGGCTTAGCTTTTGAGATTTAAAATCTATGATTTAGTTTTTAATGTTTTGGTTTTCGTATTTTGGGCTTAGGATTTCATGTTTATGGTTTGGAGTTAGGGTTAGGGTTAAGGATAGGGTTAGGGTTAGGGTTAGGTATTTTGTTTTTTTTTATGTTTTTTGGTTTAGGGTTTAGGATTTGATGTTTAATATCAATGGTTTAGTGTCTAATATTTGGGTTTTGGTATTTTGGGCTTGGGGTTTATGGTTTATGGTAGGGTTAGGGTTAGGGTTAATGTTAGGGTTTTGGTTGTTTGTTAGGTTTTAAGGTTTGGTGTTAAGGATTTGAGTTGTAATATCTGTGGTTTTAGTGTTTAATTTTAGGTTTTTGGTATTTTGGCCTTTGGGTTTAGGATTTAGGGTTAGAGTTAAGGATAGGGATAGGGTTAGGGTTAGGGTTAGGGTTCATATTAGGGATAAGGTTAGGGTTAGGGTTTATTTTTATTTTTTTTAGGTTTAAGGTTTTGGGGTTTAGAATTTTTAGTTGTAAATCTATGGTTTAGTGTTTAATGTTTGGGTTAGGATTAGGGTTACAATGTAGGTTTCTTTTTTAGGCTTTATGGTTCAGGGTTTAGTATTTGAGGTTTAAAAATTATGGTTTAGTATTTAATAATTGAGTTTTGATATTTTGGGCTTCGGGTTTCGGGTTTATGGTTTAGGGTTAGGGTTAGGGTTAGGGTTAAGGTTAGTTTTTTTTTTTTTTTTTAGGTTTTTGGATTTAGAGGGTTTGATATCAATGGTTTAGTGTTTAATGTTTGGGTTTTTGTATTTTGGGCTTGGGGTTTAGGGTTTATTTTATTGTTAGGGTTAATGTTAGAATTAGAGTTAGGGTTAGGTTCTTTTTTAAGTTTTAGGGTTTGAAATTGAGGATTTGAGTTGTAATATCTATGGTTCATTGTTTAATGTTAGGGTTTTTGTATTTTGGTCTTTGAGTTTAGTGTTTAGGGTTTAGGGTTAGGGTTAAGGATAGGGTTAGGGTTAGAGTTCAGGGTTTTTTTAGGTTTAGGGTTTGTGTTTTAGGATTTGATGTTTAAAATCTTTGTTTAGCATTTAATGTTTTGGTTTTCGTATTTTTGACTTAGGTTTTTTTTTGGACTTAGGGTTTAGCGTATATTGTTTAGGGTTAAATTAGGGTTACAATTTAGGTTTTTTTTTAGGTTTTATGGTTCAGGGTTTAGCATTTGAGGTTTAAAATCTATGGTTTAGTATTTGATGTTTGGGTTTTGATATTTTGGGCTTAGGGTTTTGGGTTTTGGGGGGTTTTTAGTGTTTTTTATTTAGGGTTTAGGATTTAATGTTTAATATCAATGGTTTAGTGTTTAATGTTTGGGTTTGGTATTTTGGGCTTGGGGTTTAGGGTTTATGGTAGGTATAGGGTTAATGTTAAGGTTATGGTTAGGATTAGGGTTAAGCTTTAGGTTTTTTAAAGTTTTAGGGTTTGCGTTTAGGATTTGAGGCTTAAAATCTACGGTTTAGTGTTTAATATTTGGGTTTTCTTATTTTGGAATTAGGGTTTAGGGTTTATGGTAGGGTTAGGGTTAGGGTTAATGTTAGGGTTAGGGTTAGGGTTTATGTTAGTTTTTAGATTTTAGGGTTTGGGGTTAAGGATTTGAGTTGTAATATTTATGGTTTAGTGTTTAATGTTAGGATTTTAGTATTTATGGCTTTGAGTTTAGGATTTAGGGTTTAGGGTTAGGGTTACAGATAGGGTTAGGGTTCGAGTTCGGGTTAGGGTTAGGGTTTAGTTTTTTTTTAGGTTTTAGGTTTTGGGGTTTAGGATATTTATTTTGAAATCTATGGTTTAGTGTTTTGGTATTTTGGGCTTGGGATTTCGGGTTAATGGTTTAGGGTTTAGGGTTAGGGTTAGGGTTAGGATTAGGATTAGGGTTAGGGTGTAGGGTTGTTTTAGGTTTCATGGTTCAGAGTTTAGCCTTTGAGGTTTAATATCTATGGTTTAGTATTTAATGTTTGGGTTTTGGTATTTTGGGCTTAGGATTTCGGGTTTATGGGTTAGGGTTTTGGATTCTTTAGGTTTTTGGGTTTAGGGTTTCGGATTTGAGGTTTAATATAAATGTTTTATTGTTTAATATTTGGGTTTCGTTATTTTAGACTTGGGGCTTAGGGTTTATGGTAGGGTTAGGGTTAGGGTTAATGTTATGGTTAGGGTTAGGTTTTAGGTTCTTTTTTAGGTTTTAGGCACTACTAGAAATTCGTCATTTGCCGACTGCAAAAATAGTCAGAATGTAGTCGGAAAATGGATTTTTCCGATGACTTTCTGACTACTTTTGGGTAGTTGGCATATTGAGCGTCGGAAAATATTACCGACTACATTAGTCGCACTTCACCGATTACTTTAGTTGGAAAATATAAATGTATCCCTTACCATTAAACTATCTAAATGGCCGACTACAGCAGTCAGAGACATAATAAAATAACAATTTACTAATTCAAAAAATCTCGACTACAATTGTCGTATAATTTAAGTAATTAAATATTTAATTAATATATATTTTGACTATAGTAATCGGCATATATAAATTATTTATAATCATTTAAGTATTTTTCCGACTACTCTATTCAGAATAAATAATTTATTAATTAACTAATTAGCTACTCTTCGATTGTTGTAGTAGGCAATATTAATTTTTTGTAAAAGTTAAATTATCTTGCTGAATACACTGGTAAAAAATTGAATTTTTATATTCAAAAAAATTGTTTTTGTGATACACCACCTATTAAATTATACTACCATCTATTCGTAAAAACTAAACAATAAAATCAATCATCTAATACATTCCTAACCATTCAAATTTCCATTCAACATAACTAAGTCTAAAGTTCAAGCATCACCTAAAGTAAGTCTAATAGCTATTCAACCTTTATTCAAATGGGAAATAAATAGTTAAAAACAAATCTAAATCTCATAGAAGATGTTTTAACATACTAAATAAACTACCAGAACAATCTACTTATCAGTAAGTCTCTTCTTCATCAGATTCTTGCATATGATTCTCCCTAAACTTCTGCACTTCTCAAAATTAGCTTTAGATGTTTGAAGTAATTTTGTAATGCTTCCATTTCTTCCGAAGATAGAGAAGTAGAAGCACCGAACAACAATGGCGATGAATGACATGAGGAAGGTTGTACTCCAAGTCCGTAAATTTTACCTTTGTTCACACCTTCTGCCATATTTGTCCATATATATCATCATATGACAGTTGTGCCGTGGAACCAACCTCATAAATAAGTTGTTTTTCACTCCATTAATGCAAGCCTCTTTCAAATGAATCAAATCACTAGAAATCTATTATCATACCTCATAACAGATTAACCAAAACTTAACTTTTGAGAACCAACAAAACAATTTAACCATAGCGAATATCCTTTTTTTACAAATTAATAATGACCACTTTAATAACTTGAGAGCAAAATATTAAATAAGCAACAAAATAACAATTTTGCTATCACTATATCCTAATGACAGATTCTATCACAAGTTGAAATAGTGAATTTGACATAGATCCACCCTATTTAGTTTCTAAGGCTGTAGTTACAAAAAAAATAGCATCAATAAATGAATTCTGACATTGACGATCTGAAGCAATAGAAAAATCAAATGAATTGTGTTAGTGTAGTGCGTCATAATGAAGATAAAATAGAGCATGTGTTTAAGGTGTCAGTGAGTGATCTGTATTAAGTCCAAAGTGATTAAGGCTCATATCGAATTCTTATCTTAATGCAGACCAAAATAAACATAAATGAATTTAGAAGGATCACAGGCCTTATAACCTCCCCATTAGTGCAGGTCAGCATCCAATTCTTATCTTAATCTTTTCATTAAAAAATCTGTTGACATGAAATCTGCCACTTACCCAATAAAGATTGTGCAGAAAAAAAAATTCAACAAGCTTGGTATCAAAGATGATCATATTATAGACAACATGAAAATAATAAACCACAAACCATCTTTGATTATATCACAAAGCCATGACATAAAAAACAGAGGAGTTACAGTCAAGAAAAAAAAAGAAGAAATCAGAAAAAACCAAATTCTCAGAATATGAAATCTGCCACTCAACTCACCCAATATCAAATAATATAATATTGAAGTGTTATAACTTACAAATTTCTCCTCTGGACGTGACTCTACCCATTCTCCCTTTGTACAATCCTGTTTTCTTTTCTTTGTGTCTCCTCAAATACTTAACGTTGTCTCTAAATTTCACCGACAACCCTGCACGATTAGGATGAGTTCTCTTATACATCCATTTACAATGTGCAAGTTTCATCCACACAATTAAAAAAGTTGAGAATTTAATTAAACAAACTAGCAACAACTCATCATTCAAGTGTTTCATCGTCATTCGAATAAGAAAGAAACCCATTTCAAGTTTTAAAACAAGAAAGAAATATTTAATTTAGTTAATAGGGAAAATTCCAAAAAAGAAAACACAAAAACACAGCATATGATTTAGTTTTATAGATTCAAACTTAAAGCACAAAAATCTCCAAGTATGTAGCACACAGAAGAAAAAAGCCAATCTTAACACTGGCTACTGCACGCCACTTACACTTTCTATATAAGATAACCTGTCATCTCAGTTTTAGAAAAGACTATGTGTACCTCATTTGACGGAAGACATCATGTATCGCACTTGCAAAGGAAGACACAAATCATGATTCATCTAAGTTGTCAATTTTCTGCTCTAGATATTTTTAAACTAATTTGTGAAAGAGAAGCAAAGCGCTCAATAGAAATTTTTTTCGTTACATAGTTAGAGAAGGCCCAAGTGAACAAAAAGATGGATTTTCAAACTCCATTAGCATGTGGATATTCTAACAACAATACTAAGGGAAATCAAAGCATTTCTATGAAATATAGTAATGAGGATAATGTTTTGTCCTAAAGATCCTCAACGAAAAAAATAAACAATAATCATAGAATCTTTGGAAAACAACCTCTCTACTTCTCTACCTCCACGGGCTAGGGGTAAGGTCTAGGCACAACATACATTATCCTCCCTAGACCCACCTAGTGGAATTACATTGGGTATCTTATTTTTTTAACTACCTTTTGAGCTAGGTCTATAAATTAATCCTACATGGCTACAGCCCAAAGATACGGACTTGTCATTAATCAATTATCAAACTAGACTAGAATGTGCTCAAATTTACAATTCTACTAAGGAATCAATAATAAAAACCGAAAACAGCAATAGCAACAACAACAACAACTATATAACAACAAAGAAGAGAAGCAAATTAAAAGCTTGTTAGATTCATGAACTTTATAACAAAGTGAAGAAGGATTCTTATTCCATCTAGTTTCGGAACTACGTCATAATATATTCATATATCTACAAAATATTTCCTAACATGAGATTTCTGAACTTAAATGGGAAAATATCAAATAATATTATCGAATTTCCCCGAAGGGACGGAAAAATATCAATTTCATGATGAACTTTACTATCACACAGTAAATAAATAAAAAATTAAAGATATAATAGCATTTTTACTTTAAAAATTGCAACCTCAACTTTCAGTCCTAAAACTTGAACCTCAAAAACAACAAATAGAACACAACCTGGATTGAATAAACTCAAATATAAGGAATAATAATCGACAAATTTGCACATACGTTTAAAGGAGAAAGCAAATAAATCTTAACCTCAATGAAATTGAAACCCTAGACGATGGCGAGAGAACTGATGAGATAGAAACGGTTCTGGTGAGATAACTGAGAGAGTTCAGTGAACTAATAATTAAAATAAATATTTTATTACTTAACCAGATTATATTTGTTAGGCAATTTAAGTAAATATTTAATTAAAAATTATTAAAATATTATTGACTACAATAGTCGCCATTTAATAAGATTTATTAATTATTTTTATAAGTTGCCGACTACTATAATCGGGCATTAAGTAGATTATTTTACTGATTTTATTTCATAAAATTTTACAAGTACAATAGTCAAAATCATAACCGGGTAACATTTTAAAAATATATATACATATAAATTTTAAATTACTGATTACAGTAGTCGGAAAACTATCCACACTTCCAATTACATATTTGTAGTCAGCAATTGTAGTCGGAAAATAGCTCATTTCTAGTAGTGGGTTTGGCGTTAAGGATTTGAGTTGTAATATCTATGGTTTTTGTGTTTAATGTTAGGGTTTTGGTATTTTGGCCTTTTGGTTTAGGGTTTAGGGTTAGGGTTAAGGATAGGTTTAGGGTTAGGGTTCATATTAGGTTTAGGGTTAGGGTTAGGGTTTAGGTTTTTTTTATTAGGTTTTAGGTTTTGGTATTTAGAATTTTTGGTTTAGAATCTATGGTTTAGTGTTTAATGTTTGGGTTTTGGTATTTTGGTCTTGGGGTTTTGGGTCGATTTAGGGTTAGGGTTAGCGTTAAGGTTAGGGTTAGGGTTTGGGTTAGGGTTAGGGTTTAGATTCTTTTAAGGTTTTAGGGTTTGTGGTTTAGGATTTGAGGTTTAAAATCTATGGAAAATGTTTAATGTTTGGGTTTTCATATTTTGGGCTTAGGGTTTCGGGTTTTGGGTTTAGGGTTAGGGTTAGGGTTAGGGTTAGGGTGTAGTTTTTTTTAGGTTTTATGGTTCAGGGTTTAGCATTTGAGGTTTAAAAACTATGGTTTAGTATTTAATGTTTAGGTTTTGGTATTTTGGGCTTAGGGTTTCAGGTTTATGGTTTAGAGTTAGGGTTAGGGTTAAGGATAGGGTTAGGGTTAGGGTTAGCTTTTTTTCTTTTAGGTTTTTGGGTTAAGGGTTTAGGATTTGAGGCTTAATATCAATGTTTTAGTGTTTCATTTTTGGAGTGTGGTATTTTGGGATTGGGATTTAGGGTTTATGGTAGGGTTAGGGTTAATGTTAGAGTTAGGGTTAGGGTTTAAGTTTTTTTTAGGTTTTAGAGTTTGGCGTTAAGGATATGAGTTGTAATATCTATGGATTTAGTGTTTAATGTTAGGGTTTATGTATTTTGACCTTTATGTTTACGGTTTAGTGTTAGGGTTCAGGATAGGGTTAGGGTTAGGTTTCATATTAGGGATAGGGTTAGGGTTAGGGTTTAGGGTAGTTTTTTAGGTTTTATGGTTTAGTCTTTAATGTTTGTGTTTTGGTATTTTGTTCATGGGGTTTTGGGTCGATTTAGGGTTAGGGTTAGCATTAAGGTTAGGGTTAGGGCTTGGGTTATGGTTTAGATTTTTTTAGGTTTTAAGGTTTGTGGTTTAGGATTTGAGGTTTAAAATATATGGTTTAGTGTTTAATGTTTGGGTTTTCATATTTTGGGCTTAGGGTTTTGGGTTTCGGGTTTCGGGTTAGGTTAGGGTTAGGGTGTAGGTTTTTTTTAGATCTTATGGTTCAGGGTTTAGCATTTGAGGTTTAAACACTATGGTTTAGTATTTCATGTTTGTGTTTTGGTATTTTGGGCTTAGGGTTTTGGGTTTATGGTTTAGAGTTAGGGTTAGGATTAAGGATGGTGTTAGGGTTAGTGTTAGGGTTTTGGTTTTTTAGGTTTTTGGGTTTAGGTTTAGGATTTGAGGTTGATTATCAATGTTTTAGTGTTTAATATTTGGGGTTTTGTATTTTGGGCTTGGGGTTTAGGGTTCATAGGGTTAGGGTTAATGTTAGGGTTAGGGTTAGGGTTAGGGTTTAGATTGTTTTTTTAGGTTTTAGAGTTTGGCGTTAAGGATATGAGTTGTAATAGCTATGGTTTTAGTGTTTAATGTTAGGGTTTATGTATTTTGGCCTTTAAGTTTAGGGTTAAGGATAGGGTTAGGGTTAGGTTTCATATTAGGGATAGGGTTAGAGTTAGGTTTTCGGGTTGTTTTTTATGTTTTAGGTTTTGGGGTTTAGAATATTTGGTTTAAAATCTATGGTTTAATGTTTAATGTTTGGATTTTAGTATTTTGGTCTTGGGGTTTTGGGTTAATGGTTTAGGGTTAGGGTTAAGGTTAGGGTTAGGGTTAGGGTTTGGGTTTAGTTTTTTTTTAGGTTTTAGGCTTTGTGGTTTAGGATTTAAGGTTTAAAATCAATGGTTTAGTGTTTAATGTTTGGGTTTACGTATTTTGGACATAGTTTTTTTTGGATTTTTTTTGGACTTTGAATTTAGGGTTTAGGGTTTAGGGTTAGGATTGGGGTTAGGGTGTAGTTTTTTTTAGGTTTTATGGTTCAGGGCTTAGCTTTTGAGATTTAAAATCTATGGTTAGCATTTAATGTTTTGTTTTGGTATTTTGGGCTTAGGATTTCTTATTTATGGTTTAAAATTAGGGTTAGGGTTAAGGATAGGGTTAAGGTTAGGGTTAGGTTTAAGGTTAGGGTTAGGGTTAGGGTTAGGGTTAGGGTTAGGATTAGGGTTACGTTGTAGGTTTCTTTTTTAGGTTTTATGGTTCAGGGTTTTAATATTTGAGGTTTAAAATCTATGGTTTAGTATTTAACGTTTGAGTTTTGATATTTGGGCTTAAGGTTTCGTGTTTATGGTTTAGGGTTAGGGTTAGGGTTAAGGTTAGGGTTAGGGTTATTTTTTTTTTTTTTTAGGTTTTGGAATTAGGGTTACGATTTGAGGTTTAATATCAATGGTTTAATGTTTAATATTTGGGTTTTGGTGTTTTAGGCTTGGGTTATGGTTTATGGTAGGGTTAGGGTTAATGTTTGGGTTAGAGTTAGGTTTAGGTTCTTTTTTAGGTTTTAGGGTTTGGGGTTAAGGATTTGAGTTATAATATTTATGGTTTAGTGTTTAATGTTAGGGTTTTGGTATTTTGGGCTTTGAGTTTAGGGTTTAGGGTTTAGGGTTAGGGTTAAGGATATGATTAGGGTTAGGGTTAGGGTTAGGGTTAGAGTTTAGGTTTTAGGGTTTGTGGTTTAGGATTTGTGGTTTAAAATATAATGTTTAGTGTTTAATGTTTGGGTTTCGTATTTTTGACTTAGGTTTTTTTATGGACTTAGGGGGTTTAGGTATAGGGTTAGGGTTTGGGTTAAATTAGGGTTACGATTTAAGTTTTTTTTTAGATTTAGGTTCTAGGTTTAACATTTGAGGTTTAAAATCTATGGTTTAGCATAACTACCATTGATATTAAACCTCAAATTCTAAACCCTAAATAAAAAAACATATCAAACCCAAAACCCTAACCCTAACCCTAACCCTAACCTTAAACCTAACCTAAACCATAAACCCAAATCGTAACCCCAAAATATCAAAACCCAAACATCAAA